>NW_020869860.1:1107690-1122690 GCF_003789085.1 Penaeus vannamei
TGAACGTCCATGGGTATTGGGTATGCCAGCCAGTACCTCGTGAACGTCCATGGGTATTGGGTATGCCAGCCAGTACCCTCGTGAACGTCCATGGGTATTGGGTATGCCAGCCAGTACCCTCGTGAACGTCCATGGGTATTGGGTATGCCAGCCAGTACACACAGGCATTCGGAATCAAGCCTAGATCCACACCAATTATCGTTTCCCAGAGACGTGCTCGCGCTTTAAAGTCTAATTAAGCCTTGCATCGCCCTAACCAATTGTTCGCTCGCACCTCCACCCGTAGCCAGGCCCCTCCCACGCCCACCGCCATTGTGACCTTCGCACCACGCCCGCTGAAGACACTCGCTGCAGTATTATTGGAGCTTCTGAGTACGCCAGCGCTGTGTATTTTGTATTTAGTCTTAATCAGCTTCCGTTTCCGGCTTCCCTTGTTGATAGCCACGCCCTCTTCGTGTCGCCACGCCCATTACTTAGGCCTATTATCGTGCCCGATGAGTTATGTGTTTGCTCTGTAATTTGTGAAAGTATAAGGGGAAGGAGGAGGGAGGGAGGGAGGGAGGGAAGGAGGGAGAAAGGAAGGTAGGGAAAGAAAGAGGGAGAAAAAGAGAGTGAAGGAGGGAGGGAAAGAGGTTGAGAGAAAGGGAGGAAAGGACGGAGGGAAAAATGGAAAGAGAATTTGATTATTGATTTGTAAGAATTTACTTTTTTTTTTTCCTCGCATGAAGACTTTAGGCTTTGTTATTGGAGGAGGTACTTCATAAATAAGTAATATATTTTTGATATGTCTGTGACGGGAAAAAGCTTGAGAGAAAAATCAAGGAAAGTAGATGTGAGATCATATTTGTACTCCTACGTCTTTACTACATTCAGTACATGCGTAAATTGTTGTATGTAAGGGTGCGTGTGAGTTTTTATATATTCGTGTGTATATGGTTCCTTGCATCAATGTGTGTATCATATTTCGTGGTTGCATATATGTGTGTGTGTGTGTGTGTGTGTGTGTGTGTGTGTGTGTGTGTGTGTGTGTGTGTGTGTGTGTGTGTGCTTATAGTTGTATTTATGTTTGTGTTTATATGTGTGCGCGTGTGCATGCGTGCGTGTGTGTGGGTGTATATATGTGTATAGGTATGGAAGTAGGCTGATGGGTAGGTACATAACTATGCGTTGCAAGTATGTATATGATGTACGTGCAAATACTCATAGTAATGGAAGCTTGCAGTTACGTGTGCGTGCGTGTGCGTGTGGGCGTCCACATGCATCTCCGCAGCGTCGGCTCGGCCGGGCGTGATACAGACGCCATGACGCCGAAATAAAGGCGAGAGCGGAGGCGAGCGACCGAGCGAGGCCGGTATCTAATGCTGCTCTCTTGTTTATGAGGCAGTGATGTACGTCTGGAGGGGGGCGGAAGGGAGGAGGGAAGGGGAGGCGGAGGGAAGGGGGCGGGGGAGGAGGGAGGGGAGGCGAGGAAGGGGAGAAGGGGAGGCGGAGGGAAGGGGAGGCGGAGGGGAGGCGGAGGAGGGGAGAAGGGAGGCGGAGGGAAGGAGGGAAGGGGAGGCGGAGGGGAAAGGAGGGAAGGGGAGGCGGAGGGAAGGGGGAAAGGGGAGGCGGAGCGAAGGAGGGAAGGGGAGGCGAGGGAAGGAGGGAAGGGGGAGGGGGAGGAGGCGGAGGAAGGAGGGGAAGGGAGGGCGGAGGGAAGGAGGGAAGGGGGAGGCGGAGGGGAGAGGGAGGCGGAGGGAGGAGGACGGAGGGAAGGAGGGAAGGGAGGCGGAGGGAAGGAGGGAAGGGAGAGGGAGGGAAGGAGGGGGGGAGGCGGAGGGAAGGGGAAGGGGAGGCGGAGGGGAGGGAGGGAGGGGAGGGGGGGAGAAGGAGGCGGAGGGAAGGGGAGGGGAAGGGGAGAGCGGAGGGAGGAGGAGGAGAGGCGGAGGGAAAGGCGGAAGGAAGGAGGGAAGGGAAGGTGGAGAGAAGGGGGGAAAGAAAGAGAGGGATGGCGAGAAGAGGAGGATAGGTGGAAGAGAGGGAGGAGGGAGGGAGGGAAGTTAGGACGGGGGAGGGAAAGAGGGGGATGGCTGAAAGAGGAGGAGAGGTGGGAGGGAGGATAGGAAGGAGAAGGGGGAGGGAGGGAGGATGAGAAAGAAAAGCGGGGGATGGGATGGAGGGAGGGTAGGAAGGGGGAAACGGGAGATGAGAGGGCAGGAGGAAGAGAAAAAGAGATGTGGGGAAGAGGGGGGTGCGGGGAGGGAGAGTGAGGGAAGGAGAGGCCGAGGGAAAGATGGGGATTGGTGTGAGGGAAGGATAGAGGTAATAGGGAAGAGTGGGAGTGAGAGGGATGGGAAGAAGAGGTGGAAGGGAAAAATGGGGTGGGAGGGAGGGAGGGTAAAGGATTGGTCGAGGAGGAAAGGGTGAGGTAGGGATTGGCTGAAAAGGAGGGCAGGAAGAAGAGGCTGAGAAACCAGAAAGAAGAAAAAAAAGAAAAGAAAAAAAGAAGAGGCTGAGAAACCAGCGAGGGGGAGATGGAAGGTGTAGGGAGGGGAGGACGATGGAAGTGGGATGCGAAAGGTGGAGGAAAGAAACAGAGGAGAAGGATGGATAAGTGGAGAGGGTGCGGGAGGTAGCAGGCATGGGGGAGTGGAATTTTGGAAAAGGAAGAGATGGAAGTGATACTGATGAAGAGTGAGACTTAGAGGTGACACAATTAGAGTGAGGAGGATTAGGAAAACGAATTTAGGAAAGGGAAATAGAAGAGGAAATTAGAAAGTCAGTTGAATAAATTTGAAAGAAAAAGAAAAATAACGAAGGTAGAAGCGATAAAGGTTATTGAATAAATTGCTAAATGAAAGTGAAAAAATGAAAGAAATAATAGTCATTTACTTTCTACAGTACACCGTGAGAGAGTGAGAGTTGGTGAGAGTTTAAGTGTGAGAGAGTGAGTGCGAGAGAGTCTGTATGCGTGTTTTTGTTTGTATTTGTATTTTACGTGTGTCCGAGTGTCTGCCTCTGTTTTCAAGTGTTTGACTGCGTCTGCGTCGTGTCTGCCAGTGTCTGCCAGTGTGCACATCCGCGCATGGGTCCGTGCATCAAAAGCGACGCTCGTGGAAGTGCATTTAGCATGGTAAACGTCTGGCATTGATGGCGACCGAGTAGACGTTTTTTGTTTACCTTCTAATTAGGGCAACGTCTCCCCCTTGTGAGGCATCGGAGGAGGGGGCGGAGGGCTTTTTTCTTGTTAGCAGAAGGGGGAGAACTTTGAGGAGGAGGAGGAGGAGGAGGGGGAGGAGGGGAGGAGCGCGATAGAATGCCAGAAGGACTTTAATGCTTTTTTTTTTTTTTTTTTTTTTTTTTTTTTTTTTTTTTTTTTTTTTTTTTTGAGACGAGGGAGCAGGAGAAAAAAAAAGAAGGGAAAGGAGTAGATGACCACAAAAAGCGGTAACGAGGAGACAGGAGGAGGAGGAGAGGGACAAGAATATGAAGTTTTATTATTGAGAGAAACAATCTAGGAAGAGGCCATCAGGAGGAAAAAGAGGGACACAGGCACTGAAAATCAGGCAGATAGATAGCATGGTAGATAGATAGCAGGCAGGCAAGCAGACCGAGAAATTATGAAGAGAGAGAGAGAGAGAGAGAGAGAGAGAGAGAGAGAGAGAGAGAGAGAGAGAGAGAGAGAGAGAGAGAGAGAGAGAGGAGAGAGAGGAGAGAGAGAGAGAAGAGAGAGAAACAGAACAGAGCAGAGGAGAGGAGAGGGACATACGTCTCTCGCCTCCAAGTGATACTTCAGCAGGTGTCAAGAGCACTCGAGACGAATGTAACTCATGCAGGTCCCGTTTTCTATATGGTCACTTTTGGGATTGCTTTGTTATACGTTTACGTGGTTCGTGTTCTGGGGATTGTTATGAGAGGGGTTCGTGTTCTGGAAGATTGTTTTGAATCTCGGCTTCTTTGCTTGTTCATTTTACGGGGATGTTTCATCTTGAATCACGCTAAGAATTCGAAGGATTGTAACTTTGATATCATCGAATCGAAGGTCAGTAAGCATGGATCTCTTCCTCCTTTTGTGTCAAGAGGGTATTATGAGCGTGTCATTTACCTCTCTTTTCAGCGTCTAAATTAGTCCAATCTTTCCCCTCCGTTGCTCCGAATACTTATGTATCAATATACGTACAATTTTATTATATATATCTCTCTCCATTTTGTTTTATTTCTTCGGCTTCCCGCACGCTCTCTTTATCCGGACGTTATTGCCGCCGTAGAGGCAAACATCTCCCAGGCATTAGCGTTCGGTTGGCCATTATTATCGTCCGGGACAGCAAACACCATCCGGTTATTAGCCCCTCATTCGGCCGTGATCTTCTTGTGTAAGATTTTTCTCTCTGGAGTCAACGAGCGGTGTTGCCGTCGGGTGATCGTGTAATTTCGCCCCCGGTCGGACTTTTGATCTTTCTTCTCCTCGTTCGGTTTTCCTCTTCTTCTTTCCAGGGGAGAGGTGAGGGGAGAGGGGATAGGGAGATGAGAGAAGAGAGGAGGAAAGAGAGAAAGGGGGAAAGGAAAGAGAGAACGAGGGAGGGGAGGGGTGAAGAGAAGAGAAAGAAGAGGAGGAGAAAAAGAGAAGAAAAAGAAAAAGAAAGAGAGAAAGAAGATAGTTGGGGATGGGGTAGGAATTCGTGTTCGTTCGTTCATGCGTCTTTACCTTTTTTTTCGAAAGAGAGAAAGAAAAAGAAAGTGTGACAAACACACGCGGCACTAAAGAGCGCGGAAACTGGTGCCTCGGACGCTGGAAGGTCGCTCTGGCTCTGGCACTCTTGTTGTCTGAGTGCCGAGAGGAGTCCTGTGCGAGGCGGGGAAGGAGAGGGAAAGGGAGAAGGGAGGAGAGGGAAGGAGAGGGAAGGAGGGAGGAAGGAAGGAGAGGGAGAGGGAAAGGAGAAGGAAGGAGAGGGAAAGGGAGAAGGAAGGAGAGGGAAATGGAGCGGGAAGGAGAGAGGAAAGAGAGAAAGAAAAAAGGAAAGAAAAAGGAAAAACGAAAGAAAGAAAGAAAAAAAGGAAAGAAAGGAAGAAAAACGGAAAGAGAGAGAAAGAAAGGAAAAACAAAAAAGGAAAAAAGAAAGAGAGAGAGAGAGAGAATGAATAGGTGTAGGACCTTCTCTTGGACTCAGATGAATCCTACAAGGTGTGAGGTGTGATCAGAGAAGCTCATCGGCGGTACTCTAATTAATTTACTGACGAGAGGTCCGAGGGCACCGGCAGAGATGACCCTGGACGCGGTCGGGGATGACCTCTGTTGATATCCGGAGAGGTCAGTGTCGCGGGGCAGGTGGGAGCGAGGTCACGTGAACGGCATTCGGTCGGGTCAGCGGCGTTACTTGGCTTGGCTCGGCCAGTAAGCGCTTTCTTGAGAGTACAGAAATGGCTTCCTGTACGCCTTGTGATTGGAAAGGAGGTGGACGGGATTAGGGGTGAGAAAACAATCGAGAGGGAGAGAGGAAGGGAGGGTGGAGGGAGGGAGAGAGAGATAGAAAAATAGAAAGGTAGATAGGTAAATAGATAGATAGATAAATAAAGAAATGGAAAGAGGACATCTTCAGCCATCCTGGACATCTGTGTACGTGCATATGCTTATGTCTTTATCCGTTTCGAATATTATATTCCCAAGTTTTATGATCACGCAAAATAACCGCAAATCATGAAGAAAAGAACGTAAAGAATAACAACAACAACAACAACAACAGCAATAACAACGCGAAGGAAGCAAGTACCGAGATAAACAAGGAAAGGCGCACATCTCGGGTATTTTGTTTTGCGTTTTGAGGGGGAGGAACAACAAACTTCGCTAACTTACCAAGTTCTCCCTTGTTATGCGAACTTGGACTTGCGAGCTCGTCTTGCGGGGAGGTGGACTCGCCTTTGGCCTCTTTCTTGCGCTGTGTTTTTCGCTCTTAATTTGTTTTTTTCTTTCTTACAGTGTTCTTGTCTTTTTTTTCAGTTGTTTTCCTTTTTTTTCTTCTCTCTCTGTCTTCCTTTCTCTCTTTCTCTCTCTCTTCTCTCTCTCTCTCTCT
Source organism: Penaeus vannamei (assembly GCF_003789085.1). NCBI lineage: Eukaryota > Metazoa > Arthropoda > Malacostraca > Decapoda > Penaeidae > Penaeus > Penaeus vannamei. The sequence goes on from NW_020869860.1 coordinate 1,113,738, forward strand.
CTCTCTCTCTCTCTCTCTCTCTCTCTCTCTCTCTCTCTCTCTCTCTCTCTCTCTCTTCTCTCTTCTCTCATTTTTCTCACTTTTCCTCTTCCTCCTCCTCCCTCCATCCCTTCCCTCCCTCTTTACCTTCCATTCCCTTCCCTCCTTCCTTCCAGACTCTCCCTCCTTCCACTTCTCTCCCTCGCCCTCCCTCTCCAATTCGCCCAAGAGGAGAAGAAGACGGAAGAATCCATCCAAGAGGAGCGAGCGAGCGAAAGATGTCTTCAGTCTTCTTGCCCATTTTCTTGTATGTTGCTTAGGGGGAGGAGGGAAGTGGGGGGGGGCGAAGGGGGAGGAGGAATTAGGGTTAATGGAGGAGAGAGGTAGGGTGGGGTGGAGAGGAGGTGGAGAGGAGGTGGAGGGGGGTGAACAGTTGGCAAGGATTTGTAATACGGTGGAAGAAGGAGTCATAAGGGGGGGACCGGTGTTGGAAATGATTTGCGTGGTCGTCCATTTTGTTTTTGGGATCACGGGATGTTGCAGGTATTGGGAGATTGTGCTGCAGAGGGAGGGTGAGGGAGAGGGGAGAGAGGAGGAGAATGGAGGGAGGGAGAGAAAGAGAGAAGGAGAGTGAGAGGGAGAGGAGACGGAGACGGAGACGATTGTCAGATAGACAGGGAGAGAAAGAGAGAAGGAGAGTGAGAGGAAGAGGGAGACGATTGGCAGATAGACGGGAGAGAAAGAGAGAAGGAGAGTGAGAGGTAAAGGGAGACGGAGACGATTGTCAGATAGACAGGGAGATGGGCGCAAACTAAGGGAAGAGAGACAGAGAAAGAAAGGAAGAGAGTAAGAGGGAAGGGAAGAAAGAGAGTGGCGGGTGAGGGCGGAATTGAAGGCAACGATGGCAGAACTTTAAAGTAAAGATAGTGTTGCAAGGAAAATCCCGCGAATTTGAGAGTATTAACTGGGGGGGGGAAGAAGGGAGGAGGAGAGAGAAAGATAGAGAAAGAGAGAGAGACAGACAGACAGAGATAGAGAGAGAGAGAGGGAGATGGGGAAGAGGGGGGAGGAGAAGAAAGTAGGAAAGAGAGAGAAATGAAGGTAGAAAGGAAAAGAGTGGAAGAGAAGCGTAGGCATTCAGACAGACAAAACATGAGGGAGAAACACACACACACACACGTGTGTGTGTGTGAGAGAGGAGAGAGAGAGAGAGAGAGAGAGAGGAGAGAGAGAGAGAGAGAGAGAGAGAGAGAGAGAGAGAGAGAGAGAGAGAGAGAGAGATGCACGAGACAAGAAGGACAAGAAGCTTCCGGAAGATGCTCATGTGAAGAGAGCAAGAAGATGACACCCATGGGGGGGGGGGTAGGTAAAAGGGGGTTGGGGTGATGGTGGAAAAAGGGGGAGGGGGCAGAGAGAGGCGATGGGGGGGGGATGGAGATGGAGGCGGAAAGGAAGGGAGATGGGGGAGGGAGGAAGAGGAGGGGTGGAGAAAGGGGGGCAAGGGAGGATGGCAGAACGAAGGAAGCATAGAACGTGCTGGATGATCCTTAAGACGGAGAGGCGAGTGGAGTGTCACTGCAAGGAGGGGGAGGAGGAGGGAACGTCGGAGGAACGGGAGAGGAGGTGGCAAGAGGCGGAGGAGGAGGAGGAGGAGGAGGAGTGATGGAGGAAGTGGAAGAGGCATGGCGGTGATGAGGATGGAAGAAGAAGAAATGGAGAAGGGGGTAAAGGTTAAAGTGGAGGTGGATGGGGGTTGGGGTGGGGGAGGAGAGATATACAGTAGAGGTAGAGGGGGTTATAGAGAAGAAGCAAAATGAAAAAAGGGGATGGAGTATGTAATTATGATAGTGAATATACTGGTAATGAGAATGATAGTAGGAAGAATTATAGCAATATTAATAGGAATAGAGAACTCCTGATTACTAGTGCTACCAGTAATGATAATAATTACAGTGCAATGATGGTAATGATGATACAGAGAAAGAGAAGAGATTGAGGGTAAATTAGTGGGGAGAGGAGGAGGGGGATGAAACGAGGGAACAGGGAACTTCGGATAGGAGTATGTTGTGGGTCGATCATGGTAGGAACTGGAAGGGAGGAACAGCAGGGAGGAGATAAAGGAGAAGAGATAATTAGGGACTGCGGAGAGGACTGAGAGGCGCTGGAGAGAGGACATTGAGATTGATTAGGTTATAATATCATGATGGTGATGATCATAACATCTTGCAAATTAACCACATGCACACGAATCGCACGTATACATACATGTACGGTCATGCACATGTAGGTACTGTATAGATAAAGAGTTGTTTATAAAAAATAAAGTCAAAGATGCATACAGACAGAGAGACAGACATACAGACAGACAGACAGACAGACAGACAGACAGACAGATAGATAGAAGAGATAGACAGAGACAGATAGACAGACAGACAGACAGACAGACAGACAGACAGGAGGAGGAAAAGAGAAAGAGGGGAGGAGGGTTAAAGAGAAGGAAGAGAGAGAGAGGTATATCAACTTCAGCAACTGGGACAGCCTGAAGAGGGCGAGAGCCGAGCGTCGCTGAGGTGTATCGGCTTTACTGTAAACAAACTATTAAGTAATTTAGGCGCGGGATAACCGGACATGATTGCCGGAATTCTCATTTGCATGAGGAGCTATGGGGGGGGGGGGAGGGGAGGGGCAGGAGGAGGGGGGAGGGGTGGGGTTAATAAGTAAAAGCGATGAGTGAGTGTCGACGATTTTTTTTTTTTTTTTTTTTTTTTTTTTTTTTTTTTTTTTTTTTTTTTTTTGGTGATGAATGAGGTTGCGGTAATTAAATATTTGATGAATACAGGGATGGTGAGTGGAGGTTTCGTGGCCTTTGGCAGCGAATGGGGACGCGGTGAGTGATGAATTTTGCTCATGGAAGGTTTATTGAGGAGTGGTGATGAATGGTGATGATGCTGGGTGCGAGACGAATGGGAATGGGAGAATTTTAGTTAAGGGAGATGCATGGAATGGGCTGGCGTCCAAATAGAGGGTAATGAGTAGAGTGGATGTGTGATGACTTGAGTAGAGTGAAAGTGTGATGACCCGAGTACAGTGCATGTGTCACGAGTTAGTGATTAGGTCGTAAAAAGGTGATAAGGTATATTGTTATGGAAGTGGGTGGTGTTATGTTGAGGTGATAACTAACTGGGTGGTATTGGATGATGAGTTGATGACTGTTATTGTGCGATGAGCTTGTGTTATGGTGATGAAGTTATGACGGGGTGTTATTTTGTGATGAATGATGTGTATATGAGTTTAGAGCTTAGTGTTACTTTCTGATCAGTTGATGTGTTAGTGTGTAATTAGCTGACTGAGTATCACGGTGTGATGAGTAATGACAGTTTTATGGTGTGATGAGCTGACTGAGTGTCATTGTGTAATGAGTTGACTATTATTGTGTGGGAAATAGATGGCTGAGTACTCGCATGTGATGTATTGATGGGAGTGTTACAGTGTGATAAGCTGGATGAGTGTTATAGTGGGATAATTTATTAATATTTTTTTTTGTGTGTATTTAGTTTAGTGTTATGATGCGATGACTTCATGGCTGAGTGTTGTTGTATGATGAGCCTACAGTTTTGGTATGCAGTGAGTTGATAACTGTTATTATGAAATGAGTTGGAGACATATTGTTTAAGTCGATGAGTAATATTGTTATTGATGACTGAATTATTGTTATTGAGTGATTTTTTGATGGCAGTATTATTGTGATGCTGAAATTATTTGAAGAGTATGTTGTGTATGTGTGAAGACTGGAAGATCAAGTGATAAAAGAGAGGTAGGAAGAGAAAGGAAAGACAGGGTGTAGGCATTGGCGATGGAATGAGAGATAAGGAAAGAAGGGAATTTAGGAAAGAAATGAAGATTGAAAGGGGAATAGGGGATACTAAGGGTTTGTAGGAAAGCAGAAAATTAAGGACAACAAAATCGGTAAAATTGAAAGAACCGAAAATAATCTATTAGGGGAAAAACTCGAAGAAAGATAGTAGAGGATTACAAAAAGCTACTGAGGGGGTGCGAGTGCCAGTGCCATGACAGTTAATCTCCCCTTCCTTCGTCCTCTCCTTTCCCCTTTCCCTCTTCCCCCGTCCCTTCCCTAACCCCCGACTTCCTCGTCCTCCCCAATCACTACCTCCCCCTCCCCCCCCACGCCCTCGTCCTCCCCCAATCACTCTACTTCCCCCACTCCTCTACCACCCACCCCTCCCCCACTTCCTCGTCCTCCCCCATTCACTCTACCTCCCCCCCCACTCCTCTTCCACCCCACCCCCCTTCGTGATAGTGGAACAGGGCGGGGAGAGCGTGGAAGGGTGGCCCGGCTCGGAGGCTTGTGTAAACAGGGACTGGTATTTTAAGCTCCACGTGAAGTGTGGTACTTGAGGTTGGTTGGACTCCGGTGGTGGAGAGGAAGAGGGGGGGGGAGAGGGGCTTGGTTTGGAAATATCATTATTGTCGTCATCATCATCATCAATATTATTAGCATCATCACCATCATGGTCATCGGCGTCGTCATCAGCAGCATTAATATCATTATCATTATCATTATCATCATTACCACCACCACTATCATCGTCATCATCATTATGATTATTCTTATCAGCATCACCGTCATCATCATCGTCGTTAATATCATCATCATCATCATCATTATCATTATCACCACTATCATCGCCATATTATATATATTATATATTATTATTATTATTATATTATTATATTATTATTGATTATTGTTATTATCAGCCTCATTATCATCATCAATACCACCACCATCATCGTCATAATCGTCGTCATCATCATCATCATTTATTTATTATTAGCAATAGTAATTACACGATTTCGAAGAATGTTTTCTTCTGTCAGCATACTCTTGTTTTCTCGTTTGGGTTTGGATTTAAAAAAAAAACTATTTTCAGTTGCATTGCTTCGCTGGAAAGAAACGTAAACGAATCGCCACGGTTTGTTATGATCTTGAAAAAAGTGTTGCTAATTGCAAATGCATGAGTCGCTCCAGATTTTCGGATATTTATATTTGGGTGCAGGTTAATGGTGGATTTTTTTATTTTATTTATGTTTTTAATTTTATTTTATGTATTTTAGAAAGTTCATTGTGTTTGAGTTTGTTGTTAGATTTGCATTTTTTTCGATATTTATTTTGTTTTACTTTTTATCGAAGTAAGGACTGCATGCGGCGATAAGGTTATACAGAATTCATTTCGGGGTTATAGTTATTAGAAAGTTATACAAGTTGGAATATGGATGGACGTTATTTTTGGCTTTTATTAACTTCGTCATTTATTATTTTCTTCCTTTGGTGGTTGTTTGATAATGGAAATAGTTTAAATTTTGTTTTATACATGTCTATATGCTTATATATGAGCTATTATGGCGTATTTAGTTATAACAACAACAACAACAATAATAGCGTTGATTGCATTACTGTTCAGATGACTTGAGTCCAAACATCATAAAGGTTTAAGCAAATTTGTGATCGTGTTTTCATCACACGTGACTCCTAGGTTATGAACTTTTTGTCCTTCTTTGTAAATTTGTTTGTCGTCCACTGAACCCGATCAGTTTGTCAAACCCGATCCAAGAGTTCAGTGTGTCATCGAACCAGCGTTGCTCAATTTTTGCCGTTGCACAGTGAGTGGAGTGCGCTTTTTATCATTCGCCAATCACCGTCTGACGTTTCCTCCCATTACACAATCGGAAGCGTTCGCGTTTCAACATTAACCAATCAGAGAACGGCGTGAATAGGACTTCGCAATGCAGCCTTTTTTTTATTTTATTTATTTATTTATTTTTTAAATCGTAAACAAAGCAACGTCGCCGCTCTGCTAATCAGCGAAGTGCTTCCGTTCACTATTTCGTGAAATGCAAATACTCGTTCCCCATTGGCTGGCCGTGGGAGAATGAGTGTCTTGGGGACCAATCAGCGACGCGCACGTTTCCCTGTCAGTAACCAATTAGCGAGGCGCGATCATTGAGTTATGTTCTCTGTCGGTGAAACGTGTACAGGGAGGGAGGGGCGGCCGAGGTGTTGGGGAGGAGGGGTGAAGGATGCGGGGGAGGAATGCTGTGATTGCGGCGATGGTGATGAAAGGGGGGGTTGGTGTGTTCGTTCAAATTAATGTATTATTAGAAATTAATTGAAGGAGGAAACGGAGTCTGATTATTTTCATTAGTAATAAGCATGAATTACACATACAACTGTATGTTCCAGTTAAATGGGAAAACATTCTATCGTATTGACACTGTGGTAAAAAAAATACACAAACGATGTATTGAAATAGTGAGACAACAATTTCGGAATCCTCGATATCCGAAGGTGGAATCGAGGATGATTCCGGGAATGTTGTCTCACTTATTTCAATAATGCGGGTTTTTCTACCTATGTTATAGTTATTACCTCCGCCAAGATGGTCATGTGTGTGGTAGCGTTGGTTAGTTAATAAGTTAGTATATTTTTCTTTAGTAGAATATCTCAAAAAGTTATGAATAGATTTTTATGATTTTTTTTACCAGAGGTGTGTCTTAGCTCAACGTAGATGATAATCCGGATACAGGATTTTTAAAATGATTGCATTGGTTACCCCTGTTACGGAGGTATGCCCTCTCAGAGTGCTTCTAGTTATTGTTATTATCAGTGCAGGAGAAGAGAGAAATTTACTATAGACCAGACCTATATCGCTGAATATTCTGCCTTTTCTTAGGAGAAGAGAGGAATTTTAAGTCTTAGAAGAAGAGAGGAATTTTAAGTCTTAGAAGAAGAGAGGAATTTTAAGTCTTAGAAGAAGAGGAGAGAAGAAGAGAGGAATTTTAAGTCTTAGAAGAAGAGAGGAATTTTGTCTTAGAAGAGAGAGAGAGAGGAATTTAAGTCTTAGAAGAAGAGAGGAATTTTAAGTCTTAGAAGAAGAGAGGAATTTTAAGTCTTAGAAGAAGAGAGGAATTTTAAGTCTTAGAAGAAGAGAGGAATTAAGTTTATTTGCGCGCCAGACCTGTGCCGTTGAATATTCTGCCTTTTCTTTTATTCCCGTCGTTGATCAGCATTCACCGGCCGAAGCGCGCGACCGGATGGCATTGACGAGGAAAGCTACAGCGAGCGGCAAGGAAGGCGAGAGGCGAAGAGGGGGGGTGGGAAGGAGAGCGCCGGAGTGTGTTTAATGATGGCCGATATTATTCACGCTGTCACGATTAGGATCTTTTAATTTATGTTCCTCCGCCCCTCGTCTCCGCCTCTGCACCCTGCCCCCTTCTCCGCCCCCTTCTCCGCTCCCCGCTCCTTCCACCTCCTCCGCCCCCTTCTCCGCCCCCGCTCCTTCCACCTTCTCCGCCCCTGCTCCTGCCTCCTTCTCCGCCCCCGTTCCCGCCCCTTCACTGCCCACCCTTCTCGCTCTTCGTTCGGATGTCATGTCGTCTTGGTAAAAGAATGTTGGAGGAACTGGGGGGGTAGAGGCAGGGGAGGAGGGGGAGGGAAATCGGAAAGAAAGATGAGAGGGAGAGGAAGGGAAAGGGAGTGAGAGGAATAAGTGAGTAAGAGAGAGAGAATGAATGAGTGAGAGAGTGAGAGAGAGGAGAGAGAGAGAGAGTGAGTGAGTGAGTGAGTGAGTTGATATCAATGTAAAATGTAATGGGTAAGGGAGATGGAGATTCAGATGGAGTAAAAGAAGGCGAGGGAAACGGAAAGACACAAGAAGAGGGAAACGCAAAGGGCAGGGAAAGGGAGAAGGAGAAAGAGAGTGGTTCTTGGTCATTTCAATTCCCTGGAGAATTACTCCCGTGGTAATGTGACCCATCGAGTTGAGGGGAGAAGCAGGGTAGAAAGAAGAGAGTGGGTAAAGAGCGAGAGCGAGATGAAAGAGAAGAGAGAGAGAGAGAGAGAGAGAGAAGAGAGAGAGAGAGAGAGAGAGAGAGAGAGAGAGAGAGAGAGAAGAGAGAGAGAGAGAGAGAGAGAGAGAAGAGAGAGAGAGAGAGAGAGAAGAGAGAGAGAGAGAGAGAGAGAGAGAGAGAAGAGAGAGAGAGAGAGAGAGAGAGAGAGAGAGAGAGAGAGAGAGAGAGAACGGGCTTAATATGAGAAGTAGCAACATGGAGGTAAATATAGTGCCTAGGCACTTAAGTGTGAGGCTTCCTTGTATATTCTCTGTTTTCAGCATTTACGTACTTATAGTTTAGCTGCTATGTGGCGTGCGTTATGGAGTGGGAGATTGTGGGTAAATGGTGTTACTTTGTTTGTGTATATATATATATATATATTATATTATATATATATATATATATATATATATATATAACACACACATATACATACATACATACATACATACATACATACATACATACATACATACATATAACATACATACATACATACATACATACATACATACAACATACACAACATACATATATACATGCACACATATACATGCACATACGCACACATGCACATGCACACACACACACGCACGCATGCACGCACGCACGCACGCACGCACGCACGCACCACGCACGCACGCACGCACGCACGCACGCACGCACGCACACACACACACACACACACACACACACACACACACACACACACACACACACACACACACAACACACACACACACACACACACACACACACACACACACACACACCACACACACACACACACACACACACACACACACACACACACACACACACACACACACACACACACACACACACACACACACACACACACACACACAACACACACACACACAACCGTAACACACGCGTTTGCATATAAACTGACATGCGCACTCGCACAATGAAGGATAAGGAAGGTTCACTCGACCTATAAAAGAGATACTTTAACCTTCCTTTTCGTATCAAATTATTTCCAAACCGCCCGTTTATTCTGCCCTTCCCCACCCACCCGTCTGCAGGCGCGCCGAGAGTA
>NW_020869860.1:1125190-1127980 GCF_003789085.1 Penaeus vannamei
TACCCATGAACTCCCTGTGTATTGATATTCCCAGTCTACTCTACAATTTATTTCTATTTTATCTTTCCACCCTTTGCGCGGCCAGGTGAAAGAGGAAGTGAGAAGGGATAAAAAAAGATAAAGCCGCATAAAGGAAAAATAGAAAAAAACAAAAACTTTCTGTTGAGTTTTGGATGACAGTTGCCTTTATTTATTATAATACTTATTTACCGTCTTTATTAGAAAGAGGAAGTGAGAGAGACGATAAAACAAGATATGGAGGAAGGGAGGAAGAAAAGAGCAGGAAAGATGGATGATGAAGATTCCGTCGAGAAATACGGTCAAAGGAAGGAAGGGAAGCACGTAAAAAGAATAAATGAGGTAAATAGGAAGGAAATAGAACAAGGAACTCGACGTTAGAAGTATTTCGTCAATAGAAAATGAGATTAAAGAATGGATGTTGTAAGAATGATGCGGATAGAAGATAGGAAGAGAGCTAGAAGCAAAAAAGAAAAAAAAATATTGATGTGCTTTCAATTTCTTCATTCAAGAGGAAAGGGAAATGAAAGTATGAAAGAAAGAATTCATGGATGAAGAAAGGGAATGAAGGGAGAAATAAGTAGATGAAGCTTATTTCCAAATCAGAATTACAGGAAAAGATAAAGAGACTGAAGATAAGTAAAGAGAGAAGGAGGAGAAGAACGAGGAAAGCTTTAAGAAGGAGGAAAGAGAGAAAGAAAGCTCGAAATGAATTAATGGAAAGGAAAGGAATAGAGAAGTAAGATAGGGAAAGGAAGGAGGAAGAAAGAGGAAAAAGGAAAATGCTCCGGATCTCTTACCATCATTACGGAAGGAATATAGGAAAGGGAGAGAAAGATCGTGCGAAAAAGATAAAGTAGAGGAAAAACAAAGTAAAATATCGAAGGAAAACTGGAAGGAAGAAAGGAAGGAAAGAGAGAGATAAAAATCGTGCGAAAAAGGTAAAGCAGAGGAAAAACAAAGTAAAATATCGAAGGAAAGCTGGAAGGAAGGGGAAAAAAATATTCCGAAGGTGTCGTGAAGAAGAAATATAAAACGGCAAAATAAAGATCTTCATAGAGAGAACTAGGAGAACGAGGGTCGCCCTGGAGGAAAAAAAAGGGAAAGAAAGAAAAAATAAGGAAGGACTGAAGAAAGTAAAAGGAAGCAAGAAAGAAAAAGAAAAAAAACACCGTGTGACTCTTGACCCTGTTACGAGAATAAATGATGAAGCACACGAATGCAACAGAAAAGGCAGATAATGAAAGGAGGGGAGAAATAAATAAGAAGAAAGAAAGAAAGGAGGCCGAGGAAAAGAGAAGTGAAAAGAGAAACCTTGCGAATATTTTAGCCTCGTGGCGAGAAAAATAAAGGAAACGGAACGAATGCAAAATGGAAGATTGGTTAAGAATGAAGGGAGGGAAGAGAAGAAAATGAAAACGAGAAACAGAAAGACGAAGAAAGGAAAGAGAGAGAGAAAAAAAGAGAATCCGTGAATACCCTACGTAGCCGAAAAATAACGAACCGAATGCAAGATGAAAGATAGTTAAAGAATGATAAGAGGGAATGGAAGAAGAAAAAAAAAGGAAGGAGGACGAGGAAACCAAAGAAAGAAAAAAAAAGCATGAATCTCTTAGCCCAATTGCACTCCTGGAGAAGGATGGCCTCCGTCGACGGCGGAGCAGAAGGAGCAGGGACCGGTCGTAGAGGCGCCCACTTCCCACGCCCATGGCCAGGAAGTGGGCGTACTTGGCAGGCAGAATGCGGACGCGGGGAAGGGCGTTTTAGCCTGGATCTGGGGATTGGGATAAGGAACGAGGAAGATAGAAAAGTAAGGGTTGGATTTGGGTAAGGTGGGAGGGGTGTGTGGGGGGAGAAAAGCTCGAGGAGGAGGAGGAGGAGGGGGAGGGGGGGCAGGAGGGAAACGAGAGATAGAGAGAGAGAATGGAAAATGGAAAGAGAATCTGGGAGGATAACTGATGATGCAAGGATAGGAAGCAGGTCGAAATTTCAGTGGATATGAGAGAGAGAGAGAGAGAGAGAGGAAGGGAAATAGAAGAGAGAAGAGGAAGGAGATAAAAGAGAGAAGAGAGAAGGAGAGAGAGAGAAACATCAAGCCAAGCGCCTAGTTATTCTCCTTAGGCTCTCGGATTTTCCAAGAAGAGGAGGAAGCATAGACGAAGAAGCTCCGTTGAGAGAGCAGACCTCATCCCCTGGACGATGGAAAGGAGAAGGAAGGGAGGGGGAGGGGTGATGGAGGGAGGAGAGAGGGTGAGGGAGGGAGGGGGGGGGGGGCGAAGGCTGCCGTCAGGACCTCTTCATGCCGGGCACACGCGGCCTTCGCCCTCGAGCGCTCTTGCATGCTCGAGGGTCTCTCTCTCTCTCTCTCCTCATCTCCTCTCTCTCTCTCTCTCTCTCTCGTTCTCTCTCTCTCTTTGACTCCCGCTCCCTTCGCCCTCCCCCCGTCTCCCTCTTCGTTGTCCCTTCCCCCGTCCCCGGGCCACCCCCGCCTCTCCCTCTTCCCCCCGTGATCACTACTCTCCGCCGTCCCAATCCCTTCTCGTCCCCACGGGCCCCAGGATCCGTAGCGCGTACTGCGCTCGCGCCTACTCTGTCGCTCTCCCTCCGCCGTGCGATAGGGATTCGTGATCGGCCGGCCCCCTGAGACGCTCCCCCGCGAGAAGATCATCTCTCTCCGTCATCAATCCTTCCTCTCTCCTCCTCCGTCCCCCAACCCTTCGCGATGATCGTTGGGCCCGTTCGGTTTTTCTTCTTCTATCCTTATCTCTCACT
>NW_020869860.1:1133724-1136224 GCF_003789085.1 Penaeus vannamei
TCTTCTCTCTCTCTCTTCTCTCTTCTCTCTCTTCTCTCTCTTTCTCTCTCTTCTTCTCTCTCTCTCTCTCTCTCTCTCTCCTCTCTCTCTCCTCTCTCTCTCTCTCTCCTTCTCTCTCTCTCTCTTCTCCTCTCTCTCCCCCTTTCCTGTCCATCTCCTCTCCCACTCCTTGGCCTGCTCCCCTTCTCCCTTTCCCTCACCATCTTGGCTCGCTCTCCCCTTCCCTTCCCACTTGCTCCTCTCCCCCCCCCATGCCCCTCCCCCCAACTTCCCTTCTCTCTCTCTGTCTCTCCCACTCTTTCTGTCTTCTCTCTCTGTCTCTCCACTCTCTCTCTCTGTCTCGCTCATTCTCTCTCTCTCTCTGTCTCTCCACTCTTCTCTCTCTTCCTCTGTCTCTCCACTCTTCCTCTCTCTGTCTCTCCCACTCTCTCTCTCTTGTCTCTCCTCCCACTCTCTGTCTCCCACTCTCTCTCTCTGTCTTCTTCCCACTTCTCTCTCTCGTCTCTCCCACTCTCTCTCTCTCTCGTCCCTTCTCCTCTCTCTGTCTCTCCCATCCTTTCCCTCTCCCTTCCCTCTCCTCCCTTCTCCCTCCTCTCCTCTCCCTCTCCCTCCTTCTCTCACTTTCTCTCTTCAACTCTTCTCTCTCTTCCTTCTTCCCTCTCTCTCTCTCTTTCCTTCCCTTCTCCCTCCTCTTCTCTCTCTCCCTCTCCCTTCTCTTCTCTCTCTCTCTCTCTCTCCCTGCTGCCCTGCTCCTTCTCTCTCTCTTCTCTCTCTCTTCTCTCTCTCTCTCTCTCTCTCTCTCTCTCTCTTCTCTCTCTCCTCGTCCCTCTCCCTCCTCTCCTCTTCCCTCTCCTCTCTCTCCATCTCCACTCCACTCCACTCCACTTCCCACTCCCACTCCCATTCCCTGTCGAGTCCGAGAGTGGAGGTTCAGCCCAGGATTGGCTGTGTGTGTGGGCGGGGTGGTTTTATTATCTTTATCGGCACTTGTTATTTTCCCCCTGTTGCTTCTTCTGACTTTCTTTCTCATGGTTGGGCTCATTTTCTTGCTGGTATTATTCCTCTTTTCTCTTTCTTTTCACCGTCTTTCAGTCAAAGTAAGATTCTAATTCCACCTTTTTATGTCCATCCCCTTCATCTCCCTTTTTTCCACTCTGCTCCCTCGTTTCTCTCTCCCTTCTGTTCTTCTCCCTTTCATCTTTCCTTTCTTCTCAACTCGTTTCCTTTCATCTCATTTCTCTTTCGGTTTCCCCCTTCCGTTTGTCTTCGTCATCCCTCTTCCTTTTCTTCTCTATCCTTTTCTTTTATTTGTTTCCTTCCTCCCTTCCACTCCATCTCTTCCGTTCTTCTCCTTTGTCTATCTCTTCCTCCGCCCCTCCCCCCTCTTCCTCCCGTTCATCTTCATCCACGTCCTCCTCCCGCTTTCCTTACCACATGAGCACATTTAATATTGTCTGGATGGGATTGTAAGTTTGGTTCGAGAGAGAATATTGATAATTTAGGATCATTTCAATTGACCGAGTATCGGAGTAGGGTGATGAGTGAGTTGATGGGGGGGATGGGGAGGAGGGGGAGGGAGGAGTTGTTGTGACCGATGAGGTACAGTGAGTGTGGAGTGAGGAGTGGAGGGGGGATTGATTAGTGGGACGTGGAGGGACAGTGGAGGAGAGAGAGAGAGTGGAGAGTGAGAGGGAGAGTGGGAGAAGGTGTGGGGAGGAGAATGGGAATGGGAGTGATTGAGTGTGATGGGGTGAGATGGAATGGGAGTGAGAGTGAGAGCGATAGTGAGGTGGGAGTGAGTAGGAGTGGAGATGTGGGAAGTGAGAGAAGACAACAGAATCGTGAATAGTATTAGCGAAAGAGTGAAGAGGGAAAGAGAGGGAAAACTATATATGATGGATATTTATTTATAGATTCACTTCATTCGAGAATACATCGCTATACCTCAACATGGATGCAATCAACGTATGGGTATATATATATAGGCAGCGTTCACCACACATAAAAACAAAGTTGATACATATATAAGGCATTTTGTAGGTATCCCTCTTGGGAGGAGGCGAGGGGTTGCTTAACTCTACGGACACGACACGGCTTATTTCAATCCCACGCCCGTGCAGTTAGCAGGCAGAATGCTTTTGGTTCAAATATAACACAAGCCATGGTGGTAAATAAAGGACTAAACTAAACCAGAATGCTTTGACAATGTATCAAATATACCACAGCTTGCCCGCGCCTGTGCAGTTAGCCAGGGTGGTAAATAAAGGACTAAACTAAACTAAGCAGAGAACGACACTATTCATGATGACTGTTTGTTTTTTCGAAAGGACGATGCTGTAAACTGTGGCCCTGCGTGCTAGATCGGCCACAGGGACAGTGTCGCCAGATGAATACCGAATAGGGCAGGTTGGCTGTGAGCGAGACTGTTAGGAGTTATATACGGGGGTGAATGGGGACGCCATGAGCCGTTTTTGACGACTGATTTGCTCGTTTGTAGCAG
>NW_020869860.1:1141224-1156224 GCF_003789085.1 Penaeus vannamei
AAATGGAATCAAGCGGAAAGGAGAATAAGAATAAAGGTGGAGAATAAGTGGGTGGGCGAGGAAATAGCGCATGGAAGGAAGAAGAGTTTGTGTATTTGGATAAGGATGATAGGCAAATAAGCGTTGATGACGCAGTAAAGAGAGTGAGACAGGGAGGCAGGCAGGGAGGCAGGCAGCAGGCACAGGCAGGCAGGCAGGCAGGCAGGCAGGCAGGCAGGCGGCAGGCAGGCAGGCAGGCAGGCAGGCAGGCAGGCAGGCAGGCAGGCAGGCAGGCAAGGCAGGCAGGCAGCAGGCAGGCAGGCAGGCAGGCAGGCAGGCAGGCAGGCAGGCAGGCAGGCAGGCAGGCAGGCAGGCAGGCAGGCAGGCAGGCAGGCAGGCAGGGGCAGGCAGGCAGGCAGGCAGGCAGGCAGGCAGGCAGGCAGGCAGCAGGCAGGCAGGGCAGGCAGGCAGGCAGGCAGGCAGGCAGGCAGGCAGGCAGGCAAGGGGCAGGCAGGCAGGCATTCAGGGGGACATATAGGAGGCAGGCAGGCAAAGAAAAAGGGCAGAGACTGATTGACTGACTGTGTAGTCGGTAGGTGTGCTACTTCTAGCCTCCGCCCAACTTTGTTTATCTCGCCCGTGTGTACGCAAACGCGAGGTCAGTCATACACTTCGCTTCACTTCGCATTTTGTATTTATTATTATTATCGTCCTTCCTTATAGTTGTTCCGTATCCGGCCTACCTTCCTCTGTCGCCAATGTCTGTCAAGTCCGTTCCTTATCCAATGTTTTCTTGAGGAAGAGAGATTGTTTACATTTTGTAGACTGAGGAATCTCGCATTTCAGTGCCATCCCCCCATCCCTCTTGCATTCCCCGCTCTTACTTCCTTCCTGTGTTTCCTAACCATGCCCCTCCTCCCCTATCTTCCCTACCTTCGTTCCGCCCCCCCCCCCCTCTTCCCATACCCTTCTTTCCTTCCCTTCCGCCCCCCCCCCCAGATTCGAACGCGTGCCAACTTCATAAGTGTGGCAGGTGGGGCATGTGCAGGGGTGGGAGGGGGTGTGATGCTAGCAGGGAGGGCAGGTGGGGGGAGTTCGGGGGTTTGGTTGGGTGGGCGTGGGTAGGTGCCAGTGAGGGTTTCGCGGATGCCACGGTGCCAGTGCCCCTTTAGCAAGCCCAGTGTGTGAGTGCGCCCGTGCCCTGGAGTTTCGTGCCCGTCATCTCGCCCGTTCGTCACGCCCTCGTATCCCATCGTGTGATCCGCCATTCTTTTCCTCCTCCTGCGCCCCCCCTCCTTCGGTCTCTCTTTTGTTCCTTTCTCTCCTCCGCTCTGCTCGCCCTCCATCTTGCTTCTCCTGCCGCCCTGGCGTCGCCGCCCCCACGCCTCTTCCCGCCGCCCCTCGCCCTGTCCCCGCCGACGTTGCGTAAGCGCCCCGTCTCGCCGTCGAGCCCGATATGGGGACGCTGGCGGCGACGCTGACGTAGAGGGGGAGGGGGAGCACCGAAGGGCATGGACATCCAGGGGGAGGCATCCGCGCTCGTGAAAGGGGGCGTTGCAGCTCCTACCGGCGGGGGGTCGCGGAACCAGAGTGACCCGTGGACGATCGGAAGGGAGACGAACTGACCTTTGACCTGGCAGAACGGTTGAGGGTGGACGGTCGAGCGAGAGGTCGGGTTTTGCCTTTGAGGTCGAAGCTTGATTTGAGCTGAGGGCGACTGGTGTGGCGGCGGGTGTGTCCAAGGAAGTGGTGCGGAGGAAACGGAGAGTTCCTTTCAGTGTTGCAGTTACGCTACATTGAATTCTCTCACGCACCTAATGCAGTGAAAACGAAAATTGAATATGGATTTAACCTTGCAACTGAAAAATCGAGCATGCCACAAGTGCCAGAAACTCCAGAGTAAAGAGAAATAACAACAACAATAACAACAACAATAATAATAATAATAATAATAATAATAATAATAATAATAATAAATGATAAGATAAAAAAATCAGAGATCTCAAAAAAGTTTCCTCGGCATGGAGTGATTTCGCCGTCGCCATCACTGCCTCGGTCGCGTGACTTCCTGCATCCTCCAAAGACATCGAATCCTGCGCTCGAGACGACTTGAAAGGACTCTCCGCGGCTGAGCGATCCTTCAGGTGAGCGATTACTGTTAAGGTGGATTTAGGATTACATGTTATTTACTCGGTCATAATTTTTTTTTTTTTTTTTTTTTTCCGTTCACTCATTGGGAGAATATGTTATACTATGATGTTTTTTTGTTTTTCATTTCATTCCTTCCCCATTTTTGGTCATTATTATCATTATTGTTATTTTTTTCCCATATTTTTTTGTACTCGCTCTACTCTCATTTTATTCTCATTCCCTTGTGTATTGTCCTCCGCCTCTCCCTATTACGTTTTTCCTCTTCGATCCTCTCGTCTTCCTTCTCATTTCCCTACTCCTCCTTCTCTTATCTCGGGATGTCCTCCAGGGCAGTGGAGGAGCACATGGTCGATTACTCCCTTCAGGATGTTTGCATCCTGATCTTAATTAAGAGGATTTTCTCTCTCTCTCTCTCTCTCGCTCTCGCTCTCGCTCTCGCTCTCGCTCTCGCTCTCGCTCTTGCTTTCGCTCTCGCTCTCGCTCTCGCTCTCGCTCTCGCTCTCTCTCTCTCTCTCTCTCGCTCTCGCTCTCGCTCTCGCTCTTGCTCTTGCTCTTGCTCTCTCTCTCTCTCTTGCGCGCGCGCGCTCTCTCTCTCTCTCTCTCTCTCTCTCTCTCTCTCTCTCTCTCTCTCTCTCCTCTCTCTCTCTCTCTCTCTCTCTCTCTCTCTCTCTCTCTCTCTCTCTCTCTCTCCTGTCTCCCTCTCTATATATGCATCTATCTTTCTCTCACCCATTATTGTCTCCAGATTTTCTCTCTGAATGTCACCCCGCCATTTTGTGTACGTATTTTTTTTTTATATCCTTTTTCCTTTTCCTTTCCACCCTTCCACGGCGCTGAGGCCATCCTGAAGCACTTGAAGTACCGACCAGACAATACCACTTTTCTTAATTACCTCCACGAATGGGGGGGAGGGGGTAGTGTGGGATAAGGTGAGGAAGGGTAGGTGAGGGGCGGGTTGGGAGGGGAGTGGGGTGTTGGTGGGAGGAGTTGAGACGGGCGAGCTGCTTGTCTCCTTTGTGAGGTGCTTGCGTTTTGTCGGCTTGTGTGCGTGTGCTTGCTTGCTTTCGTTCATTCATTTACGTACTTATAGCGCTGAGTGTGTGTTTTGTGGGGAGAGTGGGGAGGAGGGAGAGAGGGAGAGGGAGAGAGAGTAAAGAGAGAGTGAGTGAGTAAAGAGAGAGAGAGGAGAGAGGAGTGAGTGAGTGAGTGAATGAGAGAGAAAGGGAGAGTGAGAGAGAGAGAGTAAAGAGAGAGAGATAGTGAGTGAGCGAGAGAGATAGTGAGATTAAAAAAAACGATAAAAGAAAGGAAAGGAAAGAAAAAAAGGAAAGAAAAGGAAAGGAAATGAGAATAGAAGAGAAGAGAAGAGGAGAAAATTAATGGGTGAGTGCGTAAGTAGAGCAAACCTAAGGATCAAAACAGGTTGCGTGAGGTTTTGTCCGTGTCCATTTCATTTAGCGGCTCTTTCTTCCTTTTTTTCCAAATTTCATTGTATTCCCGTTCGTCCCCGAGAGCGTGCGAGCCTCTCATTGTCATTTGTGAGAAAGGAGTGGAGAAGGAAGAGAAAGAAGAGAGAACAGCGGGGAGGTAAAGGGAAGGAGAGAATGGGGTCAGGCGAGAGAAGTGAGGAAGAAGAGGAAACGAAGAGAAAGAAGAGGAGAACAGCGGAGGGGGGGAAGAAGAGAATGGTCAGGCGAGAGAAGGCGAGGAAAAAGAGAACGAAGGAGAAAGCGGGAGGGGAAAGAAGAGAAAGGGGTCAGGCGAGAGAGGTGAGGGAAATGGAGGAAAACAGCGGGGAAAGGGGAAAGAAGAGAAGAAGAGGGGAAGGGGAGAGTAGGACATGGGGAACAATGAATAACAATAAAGGAAATACAGCAAGAAGGTAAAGATAAAAGAGGCAGTTAGGAAGACGAAGGAAAGCACGAAGAGGATAGATGGAAGCGACGATATTCGGCCCTCTCCCTCCTGCAGTATTGCCAGTCCCGTCGTCTCAGCGAGGGTTCCGTGCGGGTATGGCTGTGACGACGACGCTCCAGCACCTCGTACAATACGGGGTTGTTCTATAGATACGTTTTGCGGGAAGACGGCTTGCGAAGTGAGGCGGCGGTTATGGCGAGCCGAAGTGAGGCGGCGGTTATGGCGAGCGTGAGTGAGGCGGTTTGGCGAGCCGAATGAGGGCGGCGTTATGGCCGAGCCGAAGTGACGGCGGGTATGGCGAGCCAAGTGAGCGGCTTATGGCGAGCGAATGAGTTATTGCGAGCCGAGGCGGCGTTATGGCGAGCCGAAGTGAGGCGCGGTTATGCGAGCCGAGTGAGCGTGGGCGGCGGTTATGGCGAGCCGAAGTGAGGCGGCGGTTATGGCGAGCCGAAGTGAGCCTTCGCGAGGCCGAAGTGAGCCGCGTCGCATTGTGCGCTCTGAGCCCCCGGGGATTAAGCCGACCAGGGCGACTCGGCTGTTGTGCTTTGGCGCTCTGATTAACTGCTGCCGTTTCGCCGTGTTTTGTTCCCGGATTGACACGTGGCAGTGTCCGGCAGGTGTTTTTTTTTCATATGTTAATTAAGCCTATTATCCGGGAGCTGCACTTTCACCCCATCGGCTTTCTATTGAACTTTGCATTGATTATTCTTTAGTGTTTTATTTATATCTCCCATTTTTTTTTCTCTCTCTCTCTTCTCGTCTGCGTGGTGATTTGTTTTGACTAATGATGATCAAGATTTATCGTGTGATTCTTTTCCCTTTTCTTTCCTTCGTCCGTTGCATAGTTGAACGAGGTCTCTCGAATTGCAAATCGCGGAGAGGGAAAGTGCGCGGCATTAGGTGCATGAACGGTGTTTATGTTTATGTTTACTCTTTTATGGAGTTGGATTGCGGATTTGCATGATGTAGATGGATTCGTTATGAATGTGTGACCGCATGGAAATGTGCACGTGAGTTCACAGGTTCTTATTTTTGTTGTTGTTGCTGTTGTTATTGTTATCTATATTTTTTTTTGTTTCTTGTTTTTGTTATCATTATTGTTATTGTTATTATTGTTGTTTATTTTGCTCTTATTATTATTGGTGTTTCTTCTGTTATTGTTTTTATTGTGTTATTGTTATTCATTCATCATCATCATCATCATCATCATCATCATGATATGATAATAATATTATTATTATTATTTGTTATATTATTATTATTATTATTATTATTATTATTTATTATTATTATTATTCATAATTATTATTATACTTCTGTGTATATATTGATCCCTTAGAGAAAAATAGAAGCTTAGAGATAGCGGAAAGCGGCTTTTTAGTCCTTAAGCCGACGAAAGATTTATACCAAGAACATTACGTTCCTCGGGTGTAATGCTGTTCACATTCCTCCCTCGACGTTAAAGATTTGTCAAGGCATATTGGTAGGGGGTGAAGGGGGATACGGTTATGGGGGTAAGGTGGGGGTGAGGGATGGGTAGGGGTAAGGTGGGTGGAGAGAGGATGAGGATGGCTGATGCAACGGTGAGGGGGGAAGGGGGGGGGAGGGTAAGGAAGAGGGGGGGAGGAAGGGAGGAGACAGAGAGGGAGAGGGGAGGAAGGAGGACAGAAGGGAGAGGAAGAAGGGGAGGGGGTATGGCGCACACTGCCAAGACTTTAGGGTTATGGGGAGAATGCCAGGCGTATGTATGCCCCAGTACCGCGAGAGAGGCACGGATGACGTAACTCGTATTTCGCGGCGCCCGTCCACACGCCCGACGCGACGCGGAGGGTGCGCGGACGGGCGGGAGGACGCGCGGCGGATGGGAAGAGGGAGAAGGAAGAAAGGAAGAGGAAGGAGAAGGAAGGCGGGAATGTGGCAAGAAGAAGATAAACGCGAAGGATAGCAAACAAACGGAGGAGAGATGTAATCAAGCAACTAGGCAGGTAGGGAGTTAGGCAAAGCAGGCAAACAGCAAGCAGCAGGCAGGGTTAGGGGAGCTTAGCAGCAAGCAGACATGCAAGCAAGCAAGTAGACAGACAGCCACACAGACAAGCAAGCAGATAAACAGACATGCAGGCAAATATATAGGCAGGCAAGCAGGCGAGACGGCAGACATTCTGGCAAGCTTACAAGACAGTCAGCGAACGAGAAGGACAAGGAGACAAACAGACAGGCTTGGGCTTGACAGCATAATTCAGTGTCTCTCCGACCATTCGCGGGGAATTTATCGTTTCGAAAAAGACACGGAAAACGTGGGAAGACTTTTCCTGCTGGAGGGAGAGGGGGGGGGGGGGAGCCAGGAGGGGGGGAGGGACGGAGAGGAGGGAGGGAGAGGGAGGGAAAGAGAGAGTGAGAGGGAGATTGGGAAGGGAGGAGAGAGAGGAGATTGGGAGGGAGAGAGAGAGGGAGAGGAGAGAGGGAGGGAGGAGGAGAGAGCGGCAGAGGGAATGGGGAGAAAGAGAGAAGAGAGAGCGGCAGAGGGAGATTGGGAGAAAGGGAGGAGAGTAAGCGGCAGGGAGATTGGAGAAAGGAGAGAGGAGAGCAGACAGTCAGGCACAGGCAGAAACAGGCAAGCACAGGCAGGCGCAGGCAGACACATACATAGAAGACGGATATAGGGAGAGAGAAATGAGATAATAAAAGCCGTGGGCTATTATCAATAAGGACTGGGAAACAGGAAGAAGGAATGGAAAGAAGTTGATAAGGATTAGAATGAGAAGGAAGTAATGAGAATTCGCGAATAAAAATAGATCAAGAGAAGGAGGCCATGAAAAGCTAATAAGATGAATTAATGAAAATAAGTAATGGAAAGAGAGAAAAAAAAAAAAAAAAAGAAAAAAATTCAGAATGAAATGAGGATGAAAAGGATGGTGTGGGGGGGGGGGAGCGAAAGCTAGCGAATGAGATTAGAAGCTGAGGGAAAATGCGCCGAGGAAGAGCATCTCGCACGGAAGGATAATGGAAGAGGCAGGAGGCGGAGAAAAGTATTCTGAGTCTCTCTCGGGTCTGTCTCTCGGTCTCTTCGTTTGTCTCTCTCTCTGTTTCTTCTCTCCTCTGTTTCTCTCTCTCTCTCTCTCTCTTTCTCTCTCTCTCTCTCTCTCTCTCTCTTTCTCTTTCTCTTTCTCTTTCTCTTTCTCTTTCTCTTTCTCTTTCTCTTCCTCTTCTCTCTCTTCTCTCTCTTCTCTCTCTCTCTCTTCTCTCTCTCTCTCTCTCTCTCTCTCTCTCTCTCTCTCTCTCTCCCTCCCTCCCCTCCCTCCCTCCCTCTCTCTCCCTCTCCCTCTCCCTCTCCCTCCCTCTCCTCTCCCTCTCCCTCTCCCTCCCTCTCCCTCTCCCCTCCCTCTCCCTCTCCCTCCCTCTCCCTCTCCCCTCCCCTCCCTCCCTCCCTCCCTCCCTCTCCCTCCTCCCTTCCTCCCTCCCTCCCTCCCTCCTCCCTCTCCCTATCCCTCCCTTCCTCCCTCCCTTCCTCCCTTCCTCCCTCCCTATCCCTCCCTCCTCCTTCCTCCCTCTCCCTATCCCTCCCTCTCCCTATCCCTCCCTTCCTCCCTCTCCCTATCCCTCCCTTCCTCCCTCTCTCCCTCCCTTCCTCCCTCCCTCCGCCGTTTCCTCGTACCTTTTGTTTGTTTGTTTGTTTACTAGGGTGTTTACTCTCGCCAGACGCGGAGGTGAGGCGTGCAGCGAGGGCGGCGATGCGTGTCAGCATTGGCAATATCGAGATCACAGCGGCAGGGGAGAGGGAAGAGGAGAGAAGAGAAGAGGAGAGGAGAGGAGGAGAGGGGAGGAGAAGGGCAGGGAGAATAGAGATGAGAAGAGGGAGAGGGAAGAGGGAGTGGATGGAGAAGGAGAATAGATGAGAAGAGGGAGAGGGAGATAGGGAAGGGAGAAGAGATGATAAATCGGGGTGGGGGGGTCAGTGGTATAGAGGAGAAGGAGAGATCAGGGAGGAGGGTGGAGAGGTCGGGAGAGAATGAGGGATAATCGGGAATGAAGATGGGGATAGCGGGGAGGTAAGGTAGCACAAGGTACGAGAGGGTAGAGGGCAGAGGGAGAGGGGGGGGTGAAAAATTAGAGAAAAGGGAGAAAGGGGCGCGGGTTGAAAAGGTGGAGATAGAGGGAGAGATTGAGCAGGTGTGAGATGGGGAGAGTAGAGACGAAAAAGGATCATAAGACTGGGAATAGCAATAGCAAAAAAAAGAAAAGAAAAAAAGGATTAATGAAAAAAGGAGTCGCAGATTTATAGAAACGAAGAAAGGGTGATAAAGAATAAGGAGAGAAGCAGGGAAGAGAAAGGGTCGAGATGAGGGATATCGGACGGGCACGCTGCCAGGTGCCATGAGGTCGGGCTGGGAGGACGAGGAAGGAGGGAGAGGGCGGGGAGAGGGAGGAGGGGCTTGGGTATCACGGAGGTGTGGATGTGAGGAGGGTATGGGTAGGGGGTGGTGAGGGGGGGTTGCACGCGGGGTGATGGATGGGTAAGCAAGGAGGAGCGAATCAGTAGGCAGAGTGGGACAAGGGGAGATAAATGGTAAATGAGACCGATGATTAAGAACGATGGATCGAGCGAGAGAGTAAAAGCGAAGGCGGAAGCAGCTCGAAGATAAAAATAGGAAGGGGGGAAAAGTATGGAGGAAGACGGGACGCGGAGATAAAAGGATAGGGAGCTGAAAGGAGGGGAAAGGGAGAGAGAGGAGAGAAGGGGGGGGGGGAAGGGCATCTCGTAGTCATCATGACTTGGAACGACTCCTGACATTCGATTAATTTTAGCTGAATTAATTATAGTTACCTACTTACCTTACCCGGAGAGACAGCCGCCCCTCCGCCCTTAGCAACGGCCATCAGTCTCCCTGGCTTGTCCTGTTCATCTCCCTGACAGCTGCATCTGGCGTCCTTAAGTATGGAAGGGGGAGAGGAGAGGAGGGGAGAGAGGGGAGGAGAAGGGGGAAGAGAGGGGAGGAGAGGGGAAGAGAGGGAGGAGAAGGGGGATGAGGGCATGGGAGAAAACCGGAGAGGGGAGGAGGTGAAGAGGGAGTAGGTAATTGGAAGGAGAAAGGGTATGGGATAGAGGCGGAGAGAGGGTAGAGGTGGGGAGAAGGGGGGAGATAAGAGGTGAGGGAAGGGAATGGGGAAGAGGAAATAGGGCAAACGAGTAGAGGTGAGAGAATGCGAGATATAATTAAAAGGAAGAGAGAAGGGATGTTAGCAAATGTGCGAAGAGAAAGAGGAGAGAGGAAAGAGGGAGAGGCAGTGAGGGAGAAAGGGAGAAAGAGAACGAGAAATATATAAAAATTGGCAGAGGCCTAATTCGAATGAGAACCACTTGTTGCAGGGTTTATAGGGTGTAACTTTCTGCAGTGATGTGAGCATGTGTTCCCGTATGTTCACACTTAAACATACGCGGATATTTGCTACGGCAGAACTTTAGCTATGTGAGTATTTATGGAAGGAGGGACTGGGAGGTTTATTGTTTATTTATTATTTTTTATGAATCTTTATCCTTCTCTTTTAGACAAATTTGTTTCCTAAACCTCCTCCCTTCTCTCTCTCTTCTTCTTTCCCCTCCCTCTCTCTCTCCTCCCTACCCCTCCCTCTCTTTTTCTTTCTTTCTTCCCTTCCTCTATCCCGACGATCCTCTTTCCTCCCTCTCTTTTCCCGCTTTTCCGTCCTCTTTCCCAATCTGTATTTCGTGATCATGTCATCCACCCTTCCCTCATCCTCCTTCCCTCACACCCTCCCATCTTCCTTCCCTTCCCCCTTCCCTTTCATCCTCCCATCCTCTCCTCTCTTTTCCTTCCCTCTCCCTCCTCCCCTCCCCCCCCCCCGCTACCCTCTCTTTACACCCACTCCCATTATCTCTCCGCCTTTAATCGCCACCCCCCCCCCCCATTCCACTCCACGCGGCATTACCTCGAATCACGGCATATTGCGGCCAAGTCAGGCACCGGCGCCCGCGTCAGGCAGGTGTTTTGGGCGGTCGACCGAATAAATAAGGGAAGATGGATGATCTTCTCTCTTCTCTCTTCTTCTTCTTCTTCTTCTTTTTAAGGGAAGATGGATTATTCTTTTTCTTCTTCTTCTTCATCTTCTTTTTCTTTTTCTTTTTCTTTTTCTTTTTCTTTTTCTTTCTTTTCTTTTCTTATTCTTATTCTTTTCTTTTCTTCTTCTTTCTTTCTTTCTTTCTTTCTTTCTTTCTTTTACGAGGCGAAAATGTACGAGTGAAGTGGATTTTTGTTATCGTCACTTGCCCGTCAGCTGTCAAATGATGTGTGTGTGTGCATCTCAAAATGAGAACAGTAGGATGGAAAGATCGAACTAGGAAAATGAAAAGTAGGAAGATGAGGATGGCGAGGGATTATTGTCATCAGGGATCCCTAACCTTCCTCTACCCCGTTCGCATTCTCCTATCTTCTCTCTGTCTTCTTTCCTCCCTTTTCATTCTTCCTTTTTTTCCACCCTTCCCTCCCTCGGTCATTCATTCGTTACCTTCTTCCTTTCTTTCCTACCTCCCTTCCCTCCATACTTCCATTCTTCCTTTCTTCCTGCTTCCATCCCTTTCACCCTATCTCCCCTTCTTTCTCCTTCTCTCCATTCTCTTTCTCTCTCTCATTCTTCTTTCTTCTCTTCTTCTTCTTTCTCCCTCCCTCCCTTCTTCTTTCTCCCTCTCTCCATTCTTCTCCCTCTCTCCCATTTTTCTTTCTCCCTCTCCCTTTCTTCTTTCTCCCTCTCTCCTATTCTTCTTTCTTCCTCTCTTCCCTTCTTCATCCTCCTTCATCTCCTCCCCTTCCTCCATCTCTCTGAACCGAAAGATCCCATTGCAAGCAGATAAAAGGAATTTAATTCCTTGTACCGCTAATGTGCTGTTGTTGAATGGCAACGATTCTCTGTATTGGGTTATCCTTCTTCTTTCTCTTCTTCTTTTTCTTTTTTTTCTTTTTTCTTTTTTTCTTTTCTTCTTCTTCTTCTTCTTCTTCTTCTTCTTCTTCTTCTTCTTCTTCTTCTTCTTCTTCTTCTTCTTCTTCTTCTTCTTCTTCTTCTTCTTCTTAAGGAGATCTCCTTCTTCTCTTTCTTTTTTTTTCTTCTTCTTTTTCTTCTCCTTCTCCTTCTCCGTATTGGGTTTTGGGTACGCGGGATCGGCTCGTGGTTAAAGGTACTGCATGCATTACGGAGCGGGCTTGGTGGGGGCTCCGGTGTACTGTCTCTCCCTTCTCGTTCTCTTGCCAATTCTTTATTTTTTTGTTTGTTTGTTTTTTTTGTGTAGTCTTTTGTTTTGGTTTTTCCTTTTCTGTTGTGTATGTTTTTAGATTGTTTTATTGTTTACTTTTTCTTTTTTACTTATCCTCCCCTTCTCTCTCTCGCTTTCTCTTCTTTCGTTGTGGATTTTTCCTCTATTTTTTTCTTTTCTTTTCTATTTTCTTATTTTTTCTCTTTCCTTCCCTTCACTTTTCTTGTTTGTATATGTATTTTTCACTTCCTGTATCTCTCTCTCTCTCTCTCTCTCTCTCTCTCTCTCTCTCTCTCTCTCTCTCTCTCTCTTCTCTCTCTCTCTCTCTCTCTCTCTCTCTCTCTCTCTCTCTCCCTCTCTCCCTCCCTCCCTCCCTCCCTCCCTCCCTCCCTCCCTCCTCCCTCCCTCCCTCCCTCCCTCCCTCCTCCCTCCTCCCTCCCAACCGCGAGACCAAGAATCGTGAGGCAGCGTCGCCGAAGCCCTGCCTCTCCCGCGTCGACGTCGTGTGCTTGAAACGGTGCCGTGAATTTCTTTCCCGGTGCTAATGGATGAGTCGCTCGCCGGCCGCTGGGGTTCCGCGCCGCCCGCCGCGCCGCCGCCCCGTCGCTAATTGATTCCCGAAGGTAATTCCATCCGGAGATTATGAGCGTCGCGGAATTCCCGGACGCTGATGGGACGTGCGGCGGGCGGGCAATGAACGCCGCCGAGCCGTAATTTGATCGCGGGCACTGTTGCTGCCGTTTTTTTTTTTTTTTTTTTTTTTTTTTTTTTTTTTTTTTTTTTTTTTTTGGGGGGGGGGTGGGGGTGGGATGGGATGAGGTAGATGGGATTCGACGATACTTTTTTTTTTTTTCTTTTTTTTTTACTTTTTGATGATAATTAGTTCATTCGTCTGTGCATGTGTGCACGTGTGTGTCTGTTTGCGTATGTGTGTATGTTTGTGTGTGCGCGTCCGTTTGCATGTGTTTGTTTTCATGTTTGCTTGTGTGCGTCCGTTTGCGTGTGTTTGTTTGCGTCCGTGCTTGCGTGCGTGCGTGTACCTTCCCATTCATGTCCTTACCGGCCGAGGGTGCTTAAGTATTTCCCTGAATCGCAAGCGGCTTGTCCTTCGCGAGACAAGAATAGCATCGGGGAAAACGTCTCAATTGCCAGGCCTTTGATCTGACTCTTTTTTCCTTTTCTTTTTCTGTCTTTTATTTTCCCCTTTTCTTTATACTCTTCCCTTTCCGATGAAATTCCGATGAAAGGATTTATGGTGTAGGTTATATCGCTTTTTAATGTATTTTGCGATCTGCACATTGTGTTATTATGCATTTTTTTTCTGTTGCGTAATTCCGGTTGTATTTTCGCAGTTTGAAGTGATGTGCTTGCATGTTTTAACATTATAATGATATACGCATGTACATGCATACGTACATACATGTATATATATATATATATATATATATATATATATATATATATATATATAATATGTATATATGTATATGTATAGTGTGTGGTGTGTTTGTGTGTGTGTGTGTGTGTGTGTGTTGTGTGTGTGTGTGTGTGTGTTGTGTGTGTGTGTGTGTGTGTTGTCCGTGTGTGTGCTGCATGCGTGCATGTACACACACACACACACACACACACACACACACACACACACACACACACACACACACACACACACACACACACACACACACACACACACACACGTATAAACAGACCCACAAACACAGAAACCCACAAACACATACGCACACGCATTTATAATGTATATACATTTATTCGTACACAACGAATAAGCTCTAATTGGAACAATATTTACGCATTCGTTCCATTCCGCGTCGGATGGAAAATATATTTCGTCATTCGGGGAACATTCTTTTAATGGAATTCCGGGTCAGTGGTTGGGGGCGACTTATTTGGGATTCGGAAAAGCGAGGCGAAGGGGGAGGCCGGCTTCCGTGGGCGGGAGCCACGGGGGTGGGGTGTTCTTTCTCTGTCTCTCTCTCTGTCTCTTTCTTTCTCTCTCTATCTGTCTCTCTCTGTTTCTGTATGTTTTCTTTCTTATTCCTCGTTTTTTTATGTTCTCTGTCACGTTTCCCCTTCTCCTTCCGTCTCCCTTCTCTTTCTTCCTATACCTCGCTCTTTTCCTCTTTCTCTCCTTTATCTTCTCCATCTTCCTCACCTTCTCTCCTCCCTCTTCTTTATCTTCTCCCTCTCCCCACCTCTCTCTCCGTCTCCTTCTCCTCCTCCCTCACCTTTTCTCCTTCCTTTCCTTCTTTCTCCTCCTCCCTCTGCCTCCCTCCGCCCCTCCCCCCCTCTCCCCTCCCCTCCCTCCCCCCACTCCGGCATGGTCGTGGTGAACAGCATTATGAACAGGAACGGCTCTGGGTACAGGTGGTTATACGTCACGGGATCCAGTTTATGGTTGCCGCTACACGTGTTTATGTTCATGTTTTGTTTATTTTATTTGTTGGAAGGGAGACCCTGGCTGGGTGTCGGTTGCCGGTGATCTATTTTATGTTTGCGTTTTTTTTTCTCTCTCTTTTTCTTCATTGGTTGGGATTTTCGATTTGTTTTTGTTTTTGTTTGTTGGTCGCCTCTTTCGCTCAATTTGCTTGGGTATTTTGAGAATTTTTTCGCATTTGAGAATTTCTTGGAGGGAAAGAGAGGAAGGAAGAAGAGAGAGATGCAAGGGAGGAGAGAGAATGGAAAGAAGACCGGAAATATCGANAGAAGAAGAAGAAGTAGAGAAGAAAAGGTGAGATAAATGATTAAAGATAAAAAAATGAAGATAAAAAGAAAAAAGTCTCATATATGATATAGTTGATAATGAATAAACGAAAAAGGAATGAATAAAAAGAAAGATTAGGAAGGATGAAGAAAAAAAGAAGAAAATAAAAAATGAGTCAAGATGAAGAAAAATCATTTAAACAAAATAATGAAAAAAGAGGGAAAAGATTGAAAAAAGTAAAAAAAAAATAACAATAATAATAATAATAACAATATTAATATAATAATAATACAGAATAAAAAAAATCTAGATGAACATCTCCAAAGGAAGAATTAAGAAAACAAGAAGAGCAGAAGAACACTGCACGAATAAGAACGTTTCCTAAAGACGAGAAAAAAGAGAAAAAGTCCACATCACATAAAAAACGAAAATAAAAAAAAACAAGTTCAAATTTGAAAAAAAAAAACAAGAGAAAGAAAGAAAAACTCACAACTGAACAACATTAACAATATTAAAAAAAAAGAAAAAGAAAGAAAGATAAAGAGAAACTACAAGAAAACAAAAGATGTTAAATAAAGGAAAAGACAAAAGACGTTAAATAAACAAGTGCAAAAAAAATCTAAAATGAACATTATTAAAACACCAAAAAAAACATAAAAAAGAAGAAGAAAAAAATTAAACTCCAAAAAAACAAAATAAATAAACAAGGAAAAAAAGTGAACAACAGTCAAACACACACACAAAATAATAACAATAAAGAAAAATAATAAAAACATAAACAGTAAGAAAACTTACTTAAATAAAAAAGGAAAAAAAAATAAACGAGGAAAAAATCGGAACAACACTAAAACACAAACACAAGAAATAATAACAATAAACAAAAACATAAAAAACATAAACTCCAAGATGTCAAAAGACGTTAAATAAGCACCAGCGGAACTCCGAAGAAGCGCCGAGAGGGACGGAGTGAAGG
>NW_020869860.1:1178724-1211224 GCF_003789085.1 Penaeus vannamei
ATAATAATGATATATATATATATATATATATATATTATATATTATATATATAGTATATTATATGTTTGTGTGTGTGTGTGTGTGTGTGTGTGTGTGTGTACAGCAATATATATATATATATTATATATAATATATATATATATATATATATATATATATAATTAATGTGTTGTGTGGTGTGTGTGTTGTGTGTGTGTGTGTGTGTGTGCGTGTGTGTGTGTGTGTGTGTGTGTGTGTGTGTGTGTGTTTATGTATATACTGTATATGCATGTGTGTGGTGTGCATGTACGTGTCTTTTTTTATTTGATGAAAAATATGCAGAAGGACATACACACCGGCGCGCATTGTGCGCCTGCACTCTACGATTTTACACATGTATCGCCTCATGTTAACAGCGAAGGGACTGAAACACGCCCACCCTCTGCCACCCCCCCCCTATTCCGAAGGCAGTGGGGGGGGGAGGGAGAGGATGCTCAGCAAGGGGTTAGGGGGGGAGTCAGCAGGGGAGGGGGGATGGCAGCAGGGAGGGGAAGCATCGGCGAAGAATATGAGGAGGGAGAAGGGAAGGATGTGAAAGAGAAAATGTGGGGAGGCGAGGGTATGAGGGGGAGGAGGCAAAGATATGAGGATTGAGAAAGAAAGTGAGGAAATTAGAGGGAAAAGGAGGATATAAGGAGAGAAGGGAGGATATGAGGATGAGGGGAGATAAGGGAGGATATGAGGTGGAGAAAGAGGTTAGGATATCAAGAAGGGAAGAGGAGGGAGGATATTAGGCGCAGGAGGGGAAGATATACGGATGATACAAACATGAGGAGAAGCTGGGCATAACGAGGGGGGAGAGAAGGTGAGGATATGAGGGGGGGGGGTGAGGATAGGGAAGGAGGAGGAAGGCGTGTTATCCCCGGCAGGATCGTCAGCCTGGCGGGGAAGGTTGTCTCGGCCCAGCGGGATCCTGCCAACTCCCAGCCGACTCCTGCAGCTTCCTGGGTGGCCGCCTTTCAGCTTCCCCCCCCCCCCCACTCTTCCTCCTCCACCCCCGCCCCTCCTAGATGATTTCTCCCTTCCCCTTCCCCCCTGACACTACGCCCCTCCCAAATATTCGCTTAATTCCCCTTCCCCACCCACTCAGCCCCTCCCTCCCCAACCCGCACCCCTTCTAAATATTCTCCCCCTTCCCCTCCCTCACCCACTCTGCCCTCTGCCCCCACCTGCACCCCTTCCAAATATTCTCCTTTCCCCTTCCCCTTCCCCTCTCCCACCCCCCACCACTCCCAAATATCCTCTCCTTTCCCCTCCCCCCTCCCCCACCCCTTTCCAATATCCTCTCCCTTCCCCTCCCCAACCCACTCCGCCCCTTCCCCACACCCACCCCTTCCTTTCCCCTTCCCCCTTCCAAATATATTCTCCCTTCCCCTTCCACCTTTTCTCTCCCCTCTCTTCTCTCCCTTCCTACATCTTTATTCTCCTCACATCTCCCCAACTCTCTCATCTTCTCCCTCCCTCTCCCCTACCCTACCCTACCCTCACCCCCCCCTTATCCTTACTCTCTCCCTCTCTTCCCTGTTCTCTCTGTTATTACTACTATTACTACTGCTGCTGCTGCTACTACTGCTACCACAACTATTATTACTACTGCTACTACTGATGATAATATCACTTCTATTGATACTAATACTAATACTAATACTACTCTAATTACTACTACCACTAATACTATTGCCACTATTACTACCACTTAAACTACTACTATTATCACTACCGCTACTACTACTTCGACTACCACCACCACTCCTATTACTACCACTGCCATCGCTACAACTACTGCCACTCTTAGTACTACCCCCACTCCTCCTCCTCCTACTACTACTACTACTACTACCACCATTGCTACCACTACTATTACTGCTTCTACCACTCTTACAATTACTCCCCCCCCACTCCTTCTATAACTACTAATACACTACTACTGCTTCTACAACACCAACAACTACTACTGCTGCTACTATCACTACAGCTTCTACTGCCTACCACTCTCCCGCCTCCTCCTATTATTACTACACTACTACTGCTTCTACTACTACTACTACCACTACTACTATCACTACAACTATTACTGCCACTACGACTCCTACTACCCCTCCCCCCCCACATCCTCATCTTCCTTTTACTACTACTACCACTACTTTTACCTCTCTTTCCCCGCCCTCTCCTACTGCCCTTACAATCCCCTCCCCTGCTGATATTCCCTGCTGACGCTCTGTTCCCTGCTGCTGTAACTGGTCATCTGTTACCTGCTTGCTACTGAAGAAGTCATATCCCTAGACAATTTCAGTGGCGGAGCTATGAGGGAGAAAGAGAGTGCACGGGGAGGGAGAGGACGCAGGGAGGGAGAGGGAGAGAGGGAGGGAGAGGGGCGGGTAGAAAGAGAGTGGAAGAGCCAGGGGCTGGGGGAAGGTGGGGGGCATAGAGAGGAAGAGAGAGAGAGGGGGGAGATGTGTATGTGTGTGTTTGTGTGTGTGTGTGTGGTGTGTGTGTGTGTGTGTGTGTGTGTGTGTGTGTGTGTGTGTGTGTGTGTGTGTGTGTGTGTGTGTGTGTGTGTGTGTGTGTGTGTGTGTGTGTGTGTGTGTGTGTGTGTGTGTGTGTGTGTGTGTGTTTTGGAAGAGAGATGGTGGATGAATGGAGAGAGACAGAGAGAGAGAGAGAGAGAGAGAGAGGACGGAGGCGGCAGACAAACACATTACCATAACTGAAAGAGCCAAACAAACAAGCAACAAAGACAAAACGAAACCAAACACATCCACTACAAAAAAAAAATCCTCATTAAAAACACATCAACCTTTTTTTTCCATAAATAAGCGAGCGAGAGAAAAAGTGGAAAAAGAGGAAAAAGAAGAAAGAAAAAAATATGACCCGTGTCGGCATAACAAAGTGAATTAGAAACTTGCTGACATCCACTGGCGAGGCTACGGTGACCTTATCTTCAAGCGAGCGACCAGCTGACCTGAGCTCAGCCTCTGTCACTTGTTTATGAATGAATAAACGTGTTTAGATCAGCTGATATCTGTGTGCGATCAATACAGATACAAGTGTGATGGATTCACTCGTTCATAGAGATATGTGTGGTTAATGAGGGTGTGTGTTAATGCTATGTATGCATGTGTGTGTTCATGTTCCCGTGTGGACATACATATGACCGTGCGTGGAGATTCATTATGTGTGTGTGTGTGTGGGTTTATGTGTGGGTGTAGGTGTGTGTGTATGTGTCAATGCCCTGCTCTGGTGTGTGTGCGTGCCTGTGTGTATTTTTCAGCTCTTGTTTTCCTGTGTATTCGTGTGTGTGTGTTTGTTAGCACTCGTTTTTTGTATTTATGTGTTGTATATGAGTGTATGTTTGTGCTTGTGTGTATGTGTGTCTGCGTGTGTTTGTAGTATTCGTTCTTGTGTATGCATGTGCGTGTTTGTGTGTTAATGCCCTGCTGTTGGGTGTGTGTGTGTTTGCACGTGTGTTTGTTATTATTCGTTCCTGTATGCATTTTGCTCTTGTGCCTGTATGTGCGTGTATGTGTGTGTTTGTTTGTCTTGTCACTTGTTTATGCGTGTACTTATGTGTTCGAGTTTGTGTGTGTTTGTCACTGTCTGCTGTTGTATGCACAGTGTACTTACCCTATGGCTGTATGTGTATGTGACTGTGTACGCGTTTGTGTCTGCTTACGTGTTTGTGACTATTTGTTTGTATGTGTAGGTTCACGTGTCTTTGTCTGTGAGCTCAACGGAAATGATGATAATGATGATATTTATACTAATAATGATACCCATGGTTATGATGACGGTAATAGTAGTCATCATAATGATAGTAATGATGATGATAACAACAACAATAACAGTAATAACAATGAAAAAGTAATCCACCATCACCATTGTCACCATCAAATTAAGAAAACCCTCGTTTTTTGGGGGGAGATAGGAGAGAAAATGATAAAGTCATAAAATGAAAGATAGCGAGAAAGGATTATGGGAAATGGGCAGGGAAGATCGAGGGGGAAATTGTGTACAGTGAAAAAAGTGGAATAAACTATATTTTCAGAATTAGAGAAGAAAGGATGAGAAAGGAAGAAGGAGAGAAGAAAAGAGAGGGGGGATAAGATAAAGGAGAGAATGTGAAAATGGATGTGAGGGGAGATAGAAAAGGAAAAAAATAAGAGAAGGGAATGAGAGGAATGGAAAAAAAGTAAGAGCTGGGAGAGAGAAGAAAAAAAGAGAAGGGAGAGAGAGGAAAGAAAAAAAAGTAAGAAGGAAAGAAGGGGAAATAAATGAGATGAAAGAGAGAAAGAGGCGACGAAAGGGAGAGAGGATAAGGCAACAAATGACAGGAGGGACGGGGAAAATAAATGGGAGAGAGAGAGAGAGAGAGGTGGAGAGAAAGAATTAAAAAGAGGGAAAAGGATGGAAAGAGAAAAGGCACCAATAGATGCAAGGGGAGAGAGGACACGGAGAGAGAGGGAGAGAGAGAGACAAAGAGGATTAGAATAAGGGGAGAGGAAGAGGAGGGGAAAAAATCCTTTCTTTTTTCTTGATCTTTCAATTTTTCTTATGGAAAAGGGGGAGAAACACAGAAAGAATAAAGTGAGGGGAGAAGAGAGAATGGAAGGACTGTGTGGAAAGCAAGAGCGCAAAGGTTAAACGAAAGCAGAATCGGAAAATAGGAAAAACGAAGTCGAGGGAAGTAATAAAGGAGGGAAGAGAGAGAGAGAGAAAAGGGAGGGAGGGAGAGGGAGAGAGAGAGAGAGAGAGAGAGAGAGAGAGAGAGGAGAGAGAGAGAGAGAGAGAGAGAGAGAGAGAGAGAGAGAGAGAGAGAGACAGGGGGGGGGGAGGGGGAGGGAGAGGAGAGAGAGAGAGAGAGAGAGAGAGAGAAAAGCCTAAGCAAAACAAAAACGAAAAAAGAAAGAGAAAGAAGAGGGAAGAATGAAAAGAGGAATAAAAGAAGGAAAATAGAAAAAGAAGCCCGAAATGTGATAAGAATGGAGAAAGGCCAAATGAACGATAAAGAAAGTAGAGATAAAGATAATAGAGAAAGAGAACAAATGGGAGAAAGAAAAAGAGAACAGAACTAAACAGGAAAAAAATTAAAGAGAAAAGGGAAATAATGAAGAGAACAGAACAAGAAGGGAAATGAAGAGAAATATACACAAAGGAAAGAAAACAAGAGAAAAAATTATAGAAAAGAGAACAAAAGAGAAAGAAAAAAATGGAGAAAGAGAAAAGAAGAAAGAAAGAAAAAAGAAAAAAGAAACAGAAACAGAGAGAGAGAAAGAAAGAGAGACGAGATACAAGACAATAATAAGATAAGAGCAATAGAGAGATGAGATATAAGATAAAGAAAGGAAGACATAAAAGCAAATAAGAGCGGTTTGGGAAGAAGGGATAAAAAAAAAAAAAAAATACTGCGACCGAACGAATGAGCGAACTAACTGCAATATGTTCAATGGATTATTAGTAATTAAAACTTGGAGAAAAGTTCCACTATTGCATCTCTCAAGGCCCCTCTCTCTCTGCAGCGTGGGCGGAGACGCGTGAACTTTTTTTTCGTAACAGAAAACGTGGATCATATGAGGATCTTTTTTTTTTTTTTTTTTATGTAATAGAAAACGTGGATCATGTTTTTTTTTTTTTTTTTTTTACAGAAAACGTGGATCATATGAGGATTTTTTTTTATGTAATAGAAAACGTGGATGTTTTTACGTTCTTTCTTTGGATCATGTTTGTTTGTTTTTTTGTAACAGAAAACGTGGATCATATGAGGATTTTTTTATGTAATAGAAAACGTGGATCATGTTTTTTTTTTTTTTTTTTTTTGTAACAGAAAACGTGGATCATATGAGGATTTTTTTTATGTAATAGAAAACGTGGATCATGTTATTTTTCTTTTCTTTTTTGTAACAGAAAACGTGGATCATGTTTTTGTTTTTGTTTTTTGTAACAGAAAATGTGGATCATATGAGGATTTTTTTATGTGATAGAAAACGTGGATCATGTTTGTTTGTTTGTTTGTTTTTGTAACAGAAAACGTGGATCATAGGAGGATTTTTTTTTTTATGTAATAGAAAACGTGGATCATGTTTGTTTTTGTTTTTTTGTAACAGAAAACGTGGATCATGTTGTTTTGTTTTTGTTTTTTGTAACAGAAAACGTGGAATGTTTTTTTTGTTTTTTTTTTGTAACAGAAAACGTGGATCATATGAGGACTTTTTTTATGTAATAGAAAACGTGGATCATGTTTGTTTGTTTGTTTGTTTGTTTTTATAACAGAAAACGTGGATCATGTTTTTTTTTTTTTTTTTTTTGTAACAGAAAACGTGGATCATGTTTGTTTTTTGTTTTTTTGTAACAGAAAACGTGGATCATATGAGGATTTTTTTTATGTAATAGAAACGTGGATCATGTTTGTTTGTTTGTTTTTGTAACAGAAAACGTGGATCATATGAGGATTTTTTTTTATGTAATAGAAATCGTGGACCTTTTTGTTTTGTAACAGAAAACGTAGATCATATGAGGTTTTTTTATGTAATAGAAAACGTGGATCATGTTTTTTTTTTTTTTTTTTTTTTACAGAAAACGTGGATCATATGAGGATTTTTTTTTTGTTTTTTTGTTTGTTTTTAAACAGAAAACGTGGATCATGTTTTTTTTTTTTTTTTTTTTTGTAACAGAAAACGTGGATCATATGAGGATTTTTTTTATGTAATAGAAAACGTGGATCATGTTTGTTTGTTTGTTTGTTTTTATAACAGAAAACGTGGATCATATGAGGATTTTTTTTTTTGTAATAGAAAACGTGGATCATGTTTGTTTGTTTGTTTGTTTTTTAACAGAAAACGTGGATCATATGAGGATTTTTTTTGTAATAGAAAACGTGGATCATGTTTTTTTTGTAACAGAAACGTGGAGCACATGAGGATTTTTTTTCTTTTTTTCTTTGTAACAGAAAACGTGTCATATGAGGAATTTTTTGGTTATTTTTCTTTCTTTTTTTCTTTGTAACAGAAAACGTGGATCATATGAGGATTTTTTTTTCTTTTCTTTTTTCTTTGTAACAGAGAATGTGGATCATATGAGAATTTTTGGTTATCACATCGTGAATAGCAGTTATCTTAAGCTGAAATCGGGAATAAGATTTATTAGAGAACCGGAATATCGTGACCAAAAAAAGATGATCGGTCTGAGTAATAGAAAAGAACTCCCAAATAAGAGAAAACTGGAATCTTATAAGAGAAAATGGGATTCACATATGATAGAAAACGGAAGTTACTCAAATCTAAAAATAACAGAAAAATATATATAAGAAAATCTATTACATTAAGCTAAAAGTGGAAACCATCAGTAGTTAAAAAAAAAAAAAGAAAAGAAAACAGTAAATCACAGAAACAAAAGACGAAAATCACACACAAAATACGAGATGCAATCACAGGAGAGCGGGAAGAAGTGGACATAGAAAACGAGAATCCCACAACAGAAAACGGAGCCAGTATCCCCCCCCACCCCCCCGCCCATGATTTCCACGAGAATAAAATTTGCTTTTGATATGATATGAAACCACATCATATATTTTTTTTCTATTTTTTGTTTTTCTTTTTTTGGCTTTCGACTTTTT
Source organism: Penaeus vannamei (assembly GCF_003789085.1). Taxonomy (NCBI): domain Eukaryota; kingdom Metazoa; phylum Arthropoda; class Malacostraca; order Decapoda; family Penaeidae; genus Penaeus; species Penaeus vannamei. The sequence goes on from NW_020869860.1 coordinate 1,186,373, forward strand.
CTTATTCTTATTAAGTAATTAATCCCGAAATGAAATGACGAAATTAAAACAAACTGTGCGACTCAATTTAACTTCGTTACGAGGGGAAATAAAAACAAACTCAAAATGCTTTTATAATTGCTTGATCAAATTAATTACTTCCGCTCTCTTCTCGTATGAATAATGAATCATTGAGATAATACGTTTTTATAGGATTCTCTTCATGATACGAATTAATGATAATGGTCATGTAAAATAGGATATTCTTTATGATAGAAATGTTAAGATGATTTAGAGATTAAGAAAGACAAAGAGAAAGAGATTAATTGAATAAGGAAGAGGAGATAATTATACAGAAATAATCCTCGACTGATCCAAAAGCAGGAGGAGGGAGAATTTTTGATAAAAACAAAGAAATGAGAAACAAGGAAAGAAAGGAAAGAGGGAGATATGAATAAATGAGCAGAAAAAAATGTGAAAGGATTGAGCGAAGGAAAAAAACATGAATAAAAAGAAAGGAAGATAAAGGTAAATCAAATATGAATATGAAGAACAAGTAAAATAAAGAGGAAAAAACGTTAAAAAAAAGTAGAAGAGAGGTTAAATAGAACGAAAACAAAAAACGATATGAATAATAATTTTTGAAAATCAATATCACAGAAAATCAAGTTGTACAAAAGAGACAAAAATAAGAAATAAGACATAATGATAATAATAAGCAGGTAATCCAAGAAGAATATGCAGCAGATAGATAACTAGAAAAATTAATAGATAGATCAAATATCGCAGTTACAAATAAAAATGAACGAAAGGAAGTGGTAGCAATGACAACGATAATGATAAAGTTAGAAACAATAATAATGCTACTACTAATAATGATAACAATTAAGATAACAGTAGTAATACTGATGATTGTAATGATGATGATGATAGTAATAAAGGTGATAATAATAATGATAACAAAAAATAACAAAGGTTATAATGATGTGATAGAAATAAAGATGATAATAATAATGATAACAAAACATAACAAAGGTTATAATGGTGATGATAATGATGATAATGACAATAATAATAGTAATGATAATAATGATAAGGATAATAATAATAATGAAAATGATGATAACAGTAATAATGATAACAACAATAATGATGAAAATAATAGTAATAGTAATAACAATTACTATTATCATCGCTATTACTATCATTATTATTTTTATCATCGTTATCATTATCATTATTATCATTATCACTGTTTTACTATCATTATGATTATCCTTATCATCCTTATTATTATTATCATTATTATCATTATCATAAACGAAATTATCATTGAATAGCATTAGAGCAAGATGTACAAAGGAAAGTAGGAAAAGAGAGAGAGAGAGAGAGAGAGAGAGAGAAAGAAGAGAGAGAGAAATTAAAAAATGAAAAATGAGAGGAGGGAGAGGGAGAGAAAGAGAGCAAGAAATAAAAATAAAAATGAGAGGGGTGAGAAGATGAAGAAAAAGAGAAAAGGAAGAAGAATTAGAAGAATAAGAAGACAAAGAAGACAAAAAAGGAAAGAAAATAAAAGAAGCTTTAAGCAGGTAATCTCATCAAGATCCCGGCAGTGCTTTGGGTTCGTTTCCCAACACAACATTCGGATAAAAAATAAGACGACGTAGAAAAGGAAGAATTAGAAGAAAACAAATAAGAGAAACGAAAATAGAAGAAAAAGGGAGAATAAAAGACAGACAAAATACAGAAAAAATACTTTAAGCAAGAGAACGTAGAATAAGAAAAAGAAGGAGAAAACGAAGTAAACAAAAAAGAAAAAAAAACGATAAAGAAAAAAAAAAAACAAGAAAGAAGCTTTAAGCAGGTAATTCAAGAAGAAGATAAAGAAAGAGGGAAAAGAAGAGGAAGAATAGAAAACAACAGATATTAACAACAAAAATAAAAGCTTTAAGCAGGTAATCTAAGAAGACGACATAGAAAAAGAAGAATTAGATGAAGACGAAGAAAAGAAAAGAAGAGGAAATATGAAAAAAAAAAATGAAAAAAGGACAAAACAAATTTAAGCAGGTAATCCAAGAAGACTACGTATAAGTAGAAAACGAAGAAAACAAGAGACAAAATGCAAAAAAAAAAAAAGCTTTAAGCAGGTAATCCAAGAATAGGACATAGAAGGAAATAAGGAAGAAAAGGCAAAAAGAAAAGCTTTAAGCAGGTAATCCAAGAAGACGACGTAGAAGAAAAAGAATGATAAACCGAAGGAAACAAAGAAGGAAAAAAACGATAAAGAAAGTAAAAAAAGACAAAGAAATAAAATTAAAAAAACAGAAAAAATAGCCAAAAAAATACTTTAAGAAGATAATCCAAGAATATAACCTTAAATAAGAATAAGAACAAGAAAAACGAAGAAAACAAAGAAAACAAAACAAAAAAAAGAATCTTTAAGCAGGTAATCCCCCCGAGATCCCACTGAGACCCATCAAGAAGACGACGTAGAAGAAGAAGAATTGGAAGGAGACGAAAAAAGAAAAGAAAATAGAAGAAGAAAAGAACAGAAAAAAATAGGCAAAAAATACTTTAAGCAGGTAATCCAAGAATATAACATAGAAAAAGAAAAACAATGGTAAGAAAAAGGAAGAAAACAAAACAAAAAAAGAATCTCTAAGCAGGTAATCCCCCGAGATCCCCGCCAGTGCTTGGGGCTCATTTCCCAACACAACATTCGGATAAAAAAGAAAAAGACGTAGAAGAAGACGAAGGAGAAGAAGAAGACGAAGAAAAGAAAAGGTGAGGAAGAATGTAAAAAAAAAAAATAAAAAATAAAAAAAAAGCTTTAAGCAGGTAATCCAAGAAGACGACGTAAAAGAAGAAGAAGAAAAGAAAATAGAAGAAATAGAATGAAAAAAATACAGAAAAAAATAGACAAAAAAAAGAAGCTTTAAGCAGGTAATAAAAATAATAAGAAAAACGAAGAAAACAAAGAAAAACAAAACAAAAAAAAAAACAACCTTTAAGCAGGTAATCCCCCGAGATCCCCGCCAGTGCTTGGGGCTCATTTCCCAACACAACATTCGGATAAAAAAGAAAAAGACGTAGAAGAAGACGAAGGAGAAGAAAGAATTAAGAAGAAGAAAAGAAAAGGTGAGGAAGAATTAAAGAAAAAAAAAAAGCTTTAAGCAGGTAATCCAAGAAGACGACGTAAAAAGAAAAGAAAATAGAAGAAAAAGAGGAGTATGACAAAAAATACAGAAACAAATAGGCAAAAAAGAATCTTTAAGCAGGTAATCCAAGAATACAACATAAAAAAGAAAAAGAAAAAGAAATAATAAGAAAAACAAAACAAAAAAAGAATCTTTAAGCAGGTAATCCCCCCGAGATCCCCGCCAGTGCTTGGGGCTCATTTCCCAACACAACGTTCGGATAAAAAAGAAGAAGACGAAGAAGACAAAAAAAGAAAAGAAAATAGAAGAAAAAAACAGAAAAAATAGGCAAAAAGAAAAGCTTTAAGCAGGTAACCCGAGAAGACGACTTAGAAGAAGCAAACGAAGAAAACAAAGAAGAAAAAAGACGCTAAAGCAAAAAAAGGCAAAAAAAAAGCTTTAAGCAGGTAATCCAACAATACAACATAAAAAAAGAAAAAGAAAAAGAAATAATAAGAAAAACAAAGAAAACAAAACAAACAAAAAACAACCTTTAAGCAGGTAATCCCCCGAGATCCCCGCCAGTGCTTGGGGCTCATTTCCCAACACAACATTCGCCGAGTATAAGAAAGCGAGGCTGGGTAATGGTTACGGTTTCTCAAATTTACTTCGCGGTGCAGGAGATAATAACCATCTTTTCCCGAATTTACCCTCACACTCCTTGGTGCTCCAGGCAGGCTGTGTTTAGAGGAAATTAGTTGGGGAGAGGATACATACGCCCAGGTATCCTGTTTATGTGTGTACGTGTAGCTGTATACATGTGCGTCCGTATGTTTTTATGTGCATGTATGTTCGAGTAAATAGATAGATAAGTATGTATGTATGTATGTATCTGTCTATCTGTCTATCTATCTATCTATCTATCTATCTATCTATCTATCTATCTATCTATCTATCTATCTATCTATCTATCTATCTATCTATCTATCTATCTATCTATCTATCTATCTATCTATATGTATGTATGTATGTATCTATATACTATATATACCTATATGTATGCTGTGTGTAAGTATACATACCAACATGTCAGCACACACGTAAACGAACACGTCAACATACGTACACGAAGGTACATACATACAAATATACACATACCTACAGTTATGTGCACACACACACAGCCTACACTTACATACACGTACACACTCTTTTCCTCTTCATCTCCTTCTGTCTCTTTTTATTTACTTATTTATTTTATTTCTATTTCTTTAGGGGATGAGGGTAAAGAATCCAATATATTTCTTTTATTCTTTTCATGGCAATAACAACCGGCTTCTAAGGCATGAATCGCTCCTTTCTCCGGTTAATCCCTCCTTCCATCCGGCTTTTAATTTTCTCGTTGATACGCTTACAGTCGTATTAGATATAACAAAAAATTATAATGATAACAGAAAGCGAGGTCAAATTGGTGTGCCAAAGGTCTATTATTTTCCCCTCGATAAAACCTTCGCAGAGAAAAAAAATATGTATATTATATTGATGCTTTTAATAAAGAAAAAGATAAGTTTTCCTTTTTATTTTATTTTTCCTTTCTTTTATTTTCTCTTTCTCTTTCTCCCTTTTCTCTGTCTCCGATAGATTTAGAAAGGAAGTATGTGGATGAAAAATCTCGAACTGTCTTAAAATAAAAAAAAAAGTTCTTTATATCCATGTTATCTTTGGCTCTATCAAAAAAGATAAAAACGTGGTTAATATCTACAATATCATATTATATAGAACAGATATCGTTTAATTGGCCTACATCACTTAGGATCAGCCGTGATCAACAATGTTTACAATAAGTGTTTGATGATAATGCCCGCCCTTGCAATCATGTTCATGCAATCCCCACAAACTCTATCATCGCCAATGAATCGTGCCTTTAAACAACCAGCGTAAGGTCTGTGTTTACTCAGGCTGGCGTGATAAAACCCAAATTACGTCCGTCAGTCTATCGGGACACGAAGTCCGTAGAATGCCTCTATTATTGCGTGCGGGATATCGCTTGTGTGAATTTATATATTGCGTTCAATATAATCGGTCGGTCTGTCCCAAGTATGTAGAATAGGTCTGTATATTGTATGTGTGCGCACGTGTACACGCAAGGTCCATCCAAACACGATATGTGCAGAACACCTTTATTATACGTCCAAGACATCGAACACGCACGGATGTATGCACGTACACACAGAGAGGAAGACATGAGGAGAGAGGGGGTGGGAGATAAGGTGTGTGTGTGTGTGTTGTGTGTGTGTGTGTGTGGTGTGTGTGTGTGTGTGTGTGTGTGTGTGTGTGTGTGTGTGTGTGTGTGTGTGTGTGTGTGTGTGTGTGTATGTGTGTGTGTGTGTGTGTAAACATAGATATATTATAGACATACACAGTTCATCCACATGCGAAATACATAGAATTCCTATACCATATGAATAACACTGCAAATGCGCCTAAGTACAGCACACACACATACCCGAGTGTACACACGGAGTCTCTATATTCCAAGTGAAAGGAATGCTGTTCCAAGAGCCAGTGTTTAGGCGACCAAGACGCGTGTGCAGAATTAATGGACAGGCATTGAGAGCATTAAGAAAATCAGAATGCACGAGGAAAGATATACTGCTGGACTGGGATGAGAGAGAGAGCGAGAGAGAGAGAGAGAGAGAGAGAGAGAGAGAAGAGAGAGAGAGAGAGAGAGAGAGAGAGAGAGAGAGAGAGAGAGAGAGAGAGAGAGAGAGAGAGAGAAACAGAGACAGAGAATAAAAGAGAAAAAAAGAGTAAGAGACAGACAGTAGACATACAAATACAGATCGAAGAGAAAATAAAAAGAGACACAAGAAAACGAACAGAAAAAAAGAATGAGAGACAGACAAAGACAGACAGATAAACAGACATCCAGACATCCAGAGCGAGGGTGAAGCGAAGAGAAAGAAACCCAGCCAAATTGAAAAGCGAAAAGGAAAAAAGAGAAAAGCCAACGAAGTCCCAGGTCCAGGATATTTCACGGGACGCGGTCACTCCAGGGGGCTGTACCGGAGGACTCGATATATCTTGGGACGAGTGAACTGAACACTGTTGTTGAGAAGTGATACGCGTCGCGGCGGTGGAAGGTTCCTGTAACGGCAGAAGGAACACTGTCGTTCTCTCCTCTCTCCCTTCTCCCCTCTCCTCCTTTTCTCTCTTCTCATTTTCTCCCTCCTCTCATTCCCTTCCCTTCTTCCCTCTCCTCTCCTCTTCCTCTCTCCCCCCCCTTATACCCTCTTCTCCTCCCTTCTCTTCTCCTCATTTCTGCCTCCCCTCTCTCTTCCCCCTCCCTTCCTCTCCCTCTACCCTCTCCCTTCCCCTCCCTTCCCCCTCCCCCCTTCTTCTTTCTTCTCATTCTCCCCTCCAATCTCTCTTCCCCTTTCCCTTCTCCCCTCCCCCTCCTCTCTCTCCTCATTTCTCCCCTCCCATCTCTCTTCCCTCTTCCCCTCCCTCTCCCTCTCCCTCTCCCTCTACCCTCTCCCTTCCCCTCCCTTCTCCCTCCCCCCTCTTCCCGTCTTTCTTCTCATTTCTCCCCTCCCGTCTCTCTTCGCCTCCCCCTTGCTTCTCCCTCCCTCTCCTTCCCCTTCTCCTTCCCCTCTCCCTCACTTCTCCCCTCCTCTCTCTCTCCCCTTCCCTTCTCCTCTCCCTTCCTCCTTTTCCCTGCAGAAGATAGCAAGTATTTGAAAGTGAGAAGGGGGAGTAGGGGCCCTAGAGGGAGGAGGGGGATACTTCATTAGCGAAAGGAGAGAAATAAAACGAAGGTGATGACGAAGAGAGAGAGATGAACCGGAGAGAACCACGCCACGCCCCTGGTTCCATTCAGGGCAGTTCGGTTCTTTTTTGGTTCATACTGTGATACGAAGATGTGGTGTTGAATGATCCTGGTCTTGTTTTCTTGTTTGTTTGTTTGTTTGTCAGTGTGGTCTGTCTCTCTCTTTTTTCTCTTTTCTCTCTTCTCTTTCTCTCTCTCTCTCTCTCTCTCTCTCTCTCTCTCTCTCTCTCTCTCTCTCTTTCTCTCTTCTCTCCTCTCTCTCTCTCTCTCTCTCTCTCTCTCTCTTCTCTCTCTCTCTCTCTCTCTCTCTCTCTCTCTCTCTCTCTCTCTCTCTCTCTCTCTCTCTCTCTTCTCTTCTCTCTCTCTCTCTCTCTCTCTCTCTCTCTCTCTCTCTCCTCTCTCTCTCTCTCTCTCTCTCTCTCTCTCTCTCTCTCTCTCTCCTCTTTCTCTCTCTCTCTCTCTCTTCTCTCTCTCTCTCTCTCTCTCTCTCTCTCTCTCTCTCTCTCTCTCTCTCTCTCTCTCTCCTCTCTCTCTCTCTCTCTCTCTCTCTCTCTCTCTCTCTTCTCTCTCTCTCTCTCTCTCTCTCTCTCTCTCTCTCTCTCTCTCTCTCTCTCTCTCTCTCTCTCTCTCTCTCTCTCTCTCTCTCTCTCTCTCTCTCTCTCTCTCTCTCTCTCTCTCTCTCTCTCTCTCTCTCTCTCTCTAGATAGCCAGACGAAGAGATAAGTTAACGAAATATGCTAACGATAATCCCAAACGTAAAGACGAAAACAATAGAAGCGAGATAATAATCAACAACTGGCAACTTCGAGGTACTTTGAGGATTTTTATACTATAAGATTCGATATGAATGAAAAAAAAAAAATCTATTCATAAAAATCGATAGCTTAAAGAAAAAAAAGGTCGAAGAAGAAGAAGAAATGAAAGAAAAGAAAAAAAGACACGACAAAGAAGTACTGAAATACAAGAACTGGAACACCTTAAAGCTATCCTAAGAATAAGATACAAAAAAAAAGAAAAAAAAACTCAAAAAAACAAAAAAATCACCCTAACGCGCCCGAAAGCCACCCCCCCACCCCTTGAAAAAAATGGAAGACCAACCCCTTAAAAAAGGAAGACGAAAAGTAAAAAAAAAAAAAAAAAAATGCCATGACAGGACCGAGGGCACCGGGGCGGGCAGTCCGGCGCCGCTCGTAGAAAAGCGCTCTTCCACGCCCAAAGGATGATGTGTTCAAGGGAGCGTGGGCTGGAAACGGGCGGCAGCTGTCCATTTAACTGAATTGTGAACTATCGCCTTTTGCACATGACAAAATACAGAAATAAGCGACAGGTCAGATTCGACGCACCGCTCTTGTAACCATTCTGCATGACGGAGGGACCGCTCTGCATGGCGTGTGGAAGCGAAAAACTCGGTTCTTTTTTTCCTTCTTTTTTTTTGGGGGTGGGGGTGTAGGGGAGGGAGGGAGGGTCTTTCTTCTTTTTTTTTTGGTAGGGGGTGGGGGATGGTGTAGGGGAGGGAGGGAGGGAAAGGAAGCAAGGGAGGAGGGGAAGGAGAAATATAGAAAAAAGGGGGAATAGGAAGGGAGAGAAAAGGATGAAAAACGCATGCTAACATACATGTAAATGCACACACACACAGTTTACGTTTATACGCACGCAGACACGTAGATGCTACGTAATACATTAATATGAGTCTGTATGTGCGTGCATGTGTGGGGCGTGCGTGCGCGGCGTGTGTGTGTGTGTGTGTGTGTTTGTATGTGTGTGTGTGTGTGTATGTGTTTTTTTGTGTGTGTGTGTAAGTGTATGTGTCTGTGTGTACGTGCGTGTGTGTAAGCGCGCGCGTGCAATACCCAGCGGAAGACAAAGCCGAGGACCCAACCATATTAAAAAGCGCAGCGGAATGACGAGGAAAGCGAGCTCTCGCCGCGCTCACAATAAGCATATTGAGCGCGTCTCCGTCCCCGCGGCGTGTGAAAAGAATACTTATGCTCGCATTAATCACACAATGTGGATCTCTTGCAACATGCAGGCGAGGCAACAATCTGTCTTTCTCTCTCTCGCTTTGTAAACACGCGCCGGGGAGGGGGGGGGGGCGGAACAATAACAACAAAAACAGTTAGTATGATGAACAATATGCAACAAAGATATCTGCAAAAAATACAGTAGGTAAAAAAGAATACAATGTGTATATATTGTAACAAAACAATATGCCACGAGTGTAAGACAGAATATAAAATGATAAGAGTGGATATAACAAACAGTACAAAAATAACAACGAGAAAAACAAGTGCAAAAATAACAACAAGGACAGGGATGATAACAAGAACAGGTATAAGACAATACAACAACAACAGCAAGAAGTGTGATAATAGATACTACATCACAATGGCAACAAATGTAATAAACAATAAACAACGAGAACAATAAGTATAATCAGTAATATATCAACAATAAAAATAACAAGTATACCAAACAATATATAACAATAACATCACAACAAGTCCAACATACAACAACAACAAAACATGTCTAATAAACAGTAAAAATAACATCAACTTCTACAAACAATAACAAGTCTGATTAACAATATACAACAAGCACAATAAAGAACATCAACAGTAACGTCTAATTAACAAAATACAATAACAACAGCAATTACAACAAATATAACAAACAATATACAACAACTACAACAAATCTAAATACACAACACAATACACAACAACAACAAAACAAGTACAACAAACACTATCAAAAGAAACAAGACTAGCAAACAATACACAACAAAAATACAACAAATCTAGCAAACAATGTACAACAACTACAACCACAACAAATCTAACAAACAAAATACCACAACTACAACCACAGCAAATCTAACAAACAATATATAACAAAAACAACAAACAATTTCTGCCTCTGTTGGCGCCGGGACCTGGTTTACACTTACATCATCGGCACAGCGGCTGCTCGAATAGAATCCAGCGCTGCAATTTCGCGCAGACTAAAGTTCGAGTATTGCTGTTTGTGCATTGTGCAACGCGCATTCTGCAATCACCCGGGGCTTTATATTATGAGGTGGCGTCGTATAGGGAATCTTGAGTCGTGGTTTGCAAGAATGTGTGTGTGTGTGATTTTCTCATTCTCTTTTCTCTGCTCTCTCTTTCTTCTCCATTTTTGGTCCTTACTGATATATGATAAATGTATAGATGGTAAAGGAATGAATATATGTTTCATNAAGTGGAAGACGAGGGAGGAATTGGGGAAGAAAAGAGGAGGCGAGAGGACTAGGCGCTTGGGGAGGAGGAGGAAGCAGGAAAGAGGAGGAGGACAGTCGAGAGGAGGAGGAGGAGGAAGAGGAAGAAGAGGAAAGAAGAAAAATAAAAAATGTATAAAAACAAAACAAAAACAAAAATAAAATAAAAACAACCAACTGAACAAATAACAACAACAACAACAATAATAATAACAGAAAAAAATACACACACGAGATTTGCACCCCTCCCCCCTCCCCCCACCCAAACCCACACCTCCCCCCCCTCCCAACCCCCCCCCCCCCCCCCCCCCACCCCGCCGAAGCAACCTGACATCGCTGACTTCCCATTAAGACGTCAGATTCCGGCGCTCTCTCGCGGGCTGACAAGCGGGCGATGTCAGCCACTTCATAATCGCGCTGACGGCAGGAAGTCCCCCTTTCTCTTCTCTCTTTCTTGTCTTTCTCTCTTCTTCTTCTTCTTCTTTCTCTCTTTCTTGGCTTGTTTTTTTTTTCTTTCGTGTTTGTCTTTTTTCTTTTCCTTCTTTTCTTCCTCTCTTTCTTGGCTTTCTCTTCTTCGTCTTTCTTCTTTTCTTCTTCTCTTCTTGGCTTTTTCTTTTCTTTCTCTTCGTGTATGTCTTTCTTCTTTTCCTTCTCTTCTTCCTCTCTTCTTGGCTTTTCTTTTCTTTTTCTTTGTCTTTGTCTTTCTTCTTTTTCCTTCTCTTCTTCCCCTCTTCTTGGCTTTTTCTTTTCTTTCTCTTCTCTTCTGCCTCTTTCTTGTTTCCTTTCTCTTCTTCCCCTCTTCTTGGCTTTTTACTTCTCTTCTTCGTCTTCGTCTTTCTTCTTTCCTTCTCTTCTTCCACTTCATGGCTTTTTTCTTTTCTTCTCTTCTTCTTCGTCTTTCTTCTTTCCTTCTTTTCTTCCCCTTCTTGGCTTTTATTCTCTTCTTCGTCTTCGTCATTCTCTTTTCCTTCTTTTCCTCTCGTCTTCTTCTCTTCTTGGCTATTTCTTTTCTTTCTCTTCTTCTTTTCCTTCTCTTTTTCCTAGTCTTTCTTCTTTCTTCTTCTCTTCCGTTCTTCTTGGCCTTTTCTTCTCTTTTCCTCTCCTCTTCTTCCTCTTCTTGGCTATTTCTTTTCTTTCTCTTCTTCCGCTTTCTTTTTTCTGTTTTTCCTCGTCTTTCTTCTTTTCCTGCTCTTCTTCTGTGTCTTTCTTCTTTTCCTTCTTCTTTCTCTTGATTTTCATCTTTTCCTCTTATACTTCTCTTCCTCGTATTTCTTTTTTCCCTTCTTCTCTATCACTCCCCTCCCTTCCTCTCCCCACAGCTCCCCTCCTCCCCCTCTCCCTTTCTCCCTCCTCCCTTCTCCCCTCTCCCCTCCTTCCCCTCACCCCTATCCCACCCCCCTTCCCCCCTCACATCGAACCCCCTCCTTCCTCCCTCCTTCCTCTCACCCCTCCCTCACCCCCCCCTCACATCGAACCCATCCAGGGACATCCAATTAAAACTCACAGGGATCAATTAACATGTCACATTAAATGCAAAACGCGACCTTAAGACATTATTCCACAGGACACAACGGGCGGTGTGCGTGTGTGTGTGAGTATGTGTGTGCGTGTGAGTGTGTGTGGTTGTGTGTGTGTGAGTGTTCGCGTGTGTGGATGGGGTTTGTGTGTGTGTATGTGTGGGTGGGGGTTGTGTGTGTGTGTGTGTGTGTTTGTACGTGTGTGTGTGTGTGTGTGTGTGGTTTGAGTATGTGTGTGTGTGTGTGTGTGTGTGTGTTTGTACGCACGTGTGTGTGTTTGTATCTCTGTGTATTTGTCTCTATGTATTCATATCTATGTGCGTATCTATGTATGTGCGTATCTATGTATGTATATGTGCGTATCTACCTTTACCTATCACAATACACCAAAATCTTCAAGACGTCAAATGGTCACCAAGGAATGCATTTATAGAAGACCTGATAACCGAGACACCCAGGTATCTGTCTATCGCACCCACCGGGAACACCTGCTTGTCAAACACGGTTGGAGATAGATAGATAGATAGATCGATTGAGAGCGAGAGAGATGGAGCAAAACGAGAAAATGTACTGGTTAGATTTTGTTTTTTTTTATCTGTATATATTATGTATGTATTATATGTATTGGTATATATGTATGTACGTATATATTTACGCATACATATGTATATACACACATACAGACATACAAACAGACACACACGCTCACACACACACATACACAAACACACACACACGCACACACACACATATATACACACACACACACACACACACACACACAACCCCCACCCCCCCCCCCACACACACACACACAACCCCATCCCACACATACACACACACACACACACATACACACACACACATATATATACAGTATATCATCATGTAGCTGAGCATATTATTATTATACAACTTGTTTATCATGCATGCTTGCACTTCTGAGTGTTGACGATGCGTGAATAAACAAGGAGGTACACTTGACACTTTTTTTTTCTTTCTATCTCCCTCCTTCCCTCCTCTCCTTCCTCCTTTTCTCTTTGTCTGTGTCTATTTATCTATCTGTCGGTTTGTGTCTCTCTCTTTCTCTGTCTCTGTCTCTGTCTCTGTCTCTCTCTCTCTCTCTCTCTCTCTCTCTCTCTCTCTCTCTCTCTCTCTCTCTCTCTTCTCTCTCTCTCTCTCTCTCTCTCTCTCCCTCTCCCTCTCCCTCCCCTCCCTCCCTCCTCTCTCCTCTCCTCTCCCTCCCTCCCTCCCTCCCCCTCCCTCCCTCCCCTCCCTCTTCCTCTCCCCCTCCTCCCTCCCTCCCTCTCCCCCCCTCTCTCTTACCACCTAATTAATTACGGTATCCGTTAATAATGTATTTGCAACAACACTAAGTCGCCGTTGCATGCGAGTCTGTTTGCAATATGAACAACACTCTTTTGCACCTGGATCTGATAATGGCAACTTTACTGTTATCCTGTGAGTGCAGCTTGGGAAATGTTTGTTTGTTTGTTTGTTTGTTTGGGGGGTGCGTGTTGTTGTTGTCGTTGTTGGTTTTGGTTTTGTTGCTGTTGTAGTTTTTGTTGTTGTTTGTTATGTTTGTTTGTTTGGGGGGATGCGTGTTGTTGGTGTTGTAGTTGGTTTGTTGTCTTTGTTTCTGTTGTAGTTTTTTGTTGTTGGTGTTTATTTTAGCAAGGGTTATCTGTTTGTTTGTTTGTTGGGGGATGCGTGTTGTTGTTGTTGTAGTTATTGGTTTGTTGTTGTCTTTGTTCCTGCTGGAGTTTTTTTTGTTGTTGTTTATCTTGGCAAGGGTTATTTTTTGTTTGTCTGTCTGTTTGTGTGATTGTGTGTTGTTGTTGCTGTTGTTGTCATTTTTTTTTCTTTTTCCGTTGTTGACGTCTTTGTTCGTTTGTTTGTGCGGTGATGTGTGTTGTTAGAATTGCAGTTGTTGTTGTTGGCTTTCTTTTGCTTATTTGTTTTAATTCATTTTTAGCACTAATCAACATTGTTCAAACCGATCTCATCATTATTGTTCAACGCCTTATGTCTTCATTACTAACATCATTATATCATTATCATCATTTCTCTAACAACAAACATACATTCGCCACCCCCTTACCATTAATAGTCACAACATATCATTCTTATTTCCCGTGTTGTTATCAGCCATTTTCCGCTAATCCATAGATTAAACGACGGTTATTATTCTCATATCATCATCAGTCTGTCATGATTTTCCCTCTTGTCTACTCATCATCGGGTTATTTCACTGATAAAAGACTCTCAATTGACTAAAATCAACGAGGATGCATTCGAAGCGGGATTTGGAAAAAATGGCATAATACCCCCAGTTATTTATCCCTTGTTTTCCCTTATCTAATACGCCGGCCAATTTTCTCATTAGGTTTGCTTGGATCAACGGGATGTTCGGAGTTATTCGCGAACGGAAAAAGAGGAATATGATAAAGAGAGGAAGGAGAAAATGCGAAATAATGAGTTCATCTGCGTTTGTCTTTTTCTTTGAGGGGGGTCTGGATTCTGATTGGTTCCCGGTATGTAAACAAAGGCGCTGATTGGTTGGCGCGAATGTTCGTGTCAACGAGCTTTTTTTTCCATTTTCTTTTTTACTTTTTATGTTCTTTAGGCTCGTTGTCTATCTGTTGCCATTACTTATACATATACATACACACGCACATATATGTATATGTATATATGTATATATGTATATATAATATATATATATATATATATATATATATATATATTATTGTGTGTGTGTGTGGTGTGTGTGTGTGTGTGTGTGTGTGTGTGTGTGTGTGTGTGTGTGTGTGTGTGTGTGTGTGTGTGTGTGTGTGTGTGTGTGGTGTGTGTGTATCTGTGTACGCGCGTGTGTGTGTGCATACATACACACACGCACACCAAGACAGACACACATAGACGCACATCTACACAAATATATGCACATATATTCTAAATTAATTACACGCTTCCCCTTATCTCTAAAACATTTTATATTCCGATGCTTTTTTCCAAATTTTTGCAAAACTGAAAATCGTGCAAAAAATTCGATAAGATCAACGAACTAATTTAACGAAAAAAAAAAAAAACAAAGAAAACACACACAACGAACCAGTAAAAGAAATAAAAAAAGGAATAATGAATAATCATAACAAAAGTAGAAGAAGAGAGAGAGAGGAAGTGGAAGTAAAAAAAAGGAAATACAATCAATAATTAATAAAATTGATAAAGAATGTGTATATAATGCAAAAATTGCAATTTATCAGGAAAGCGATATAAGTGCATAGATTAGTTTCCTCTGTTTTGCATATCATTATATTGAGTCTTCTAGAAGGAGGGGGGAGGGGGGGGGTGCTGGGTGGGAGAGAGAGAGAGGAAGAGAGAGAGAGAGAGAGGGACGGAGGGGGAGGGAGGGAGGGAGGGAGGGAGGGAGGAGGGAGGGAGGGAGGGAGGGAGGGAGAGGAGAGGGAGAAGAGGAGAGAGAGAGAGAGGAGAGAGAGAGAGAGAGAGAGAGAGAGAGAGAGAGAGAGAGAGAGAGAGAGAGAGAGAGGAGAGAGAGAGAGAGAGAGAGAGAGAGAGAGAGAGAGAGAGAGAGAGAGAGAGAAGGGAAGAGGGAGGAGGGAGAGAGAGAGAGGGAGAGAGAGAGAGAGAGAGAGAGAGAGAGGAGAGAGAGAGAGAGAGAGAGAGAGAGAGAGAGAGAGAGAGAGAGAGAGAGAGAGAGAGAGAGAGAGAGAGATGATAGATAGATAGATAGATAGATAGATAGACGGATATATAGATAGATAGAGTGAGAGGGGGGGGAGATAGAAGGGGAAGAGATATGAAGAACGAGGAAGAGGAAATAAAAGAGAGTGGACGATAGAGAGAGGAAAAAGAGAGAAGGGATGATAAACGGAGGAAAAAGAGGGAAGGAGTGATAAAGAGATGAGAAAGAAGGGGGGGTGATACGGTAGGAGAAAGAGAGGAAAGGAGGAGGGAGGAGTGGGTGGAGGAGAAGGGAGGGAAGGAGGGAGGAGGGAGGGAGTGGAGTGGGGGGGGAAGGAGAAAGGAGAGGAGGAAGGAAGGAGGGAAGAGGGGAGGGAGGGAAGGAGGAGGGGAGGGAGGAGGAGGGAAGGAGAGGGAGGAGGAGGAGGGAGAGGGGGGTAGGGGGAGGAGGGAGGGAGGAGAGAGGGGGGGACTCGTAAATTAGATTACGAAAGACACCCGACTTCCGGGAGGAGCTGGAGGGGGGGGGGGTGATAGGGGAGGGGTTGGGGGGGAGGGGTGATGTGGTGTCTTCAGTTGTTTATTTTTTGACTGTGTCGGTTTGATTGTAAAATGTCTTTGTTTGGTAAATGTGTCTGCTTGTTGTGCTTGTGGTTGTTTGTTTGTGTGCGTTTGTCTGTTTGTATTGTCGTGCGTGTCTGTTTGTTGTGCGTGTGTAAATGTGTATCTGTGTGTGTGTTTGTGTCTGTTTGTTTGTTGTCTGTTCTGTTTGTTTGTGTGAGTGTGTATCTGTTTCTTGTATATTTGTGTTCGTGTGTGTTGTTTGTTTGTTTTTTTGCGTGTGTCTGTTTATTTGTGTGTATGTGTTTATGCTGTTTTTTGTGTGTGTGTGTGTCCTGTTTGTTTGGTGTGTTTGTTTTTGTGCTTGTGTTTGTTTTAAGTGTTTATATGTACGTATGTTCGTGTTTGCATGTGGCTCTGTTCGCGGTTGTGTGTTTGTGTGTAAGTTTTAACCGAAGAAAAACAAACAAAAAAATGTGTATATCTAAATCTATGAACTATGTATCCTCATGAAATATATATATCCCCTTTCCCCTACCCCTTCTCTCACTTACATTCCCCTTCTTCATCCCCTTCCCCCTCCCTTCCCCTCCCACTCCCACTCCTCTATTCCCCTTCCCACTCCCCCCTCCCTTCTCATTTCTTCCTCCCCCTCCCACTCCTTCTCCTCTCCTACTCCTCCCATTCTCATTCCCCCTCCCACTCCCCTTTCCCTCTCCACTCCCTCTCTCTCTCCCCTATTCCCCTCCCACTCCCCTTTCCCATTCTCACCCCCTCCCCCTCTCGCCCTCCCACTCCCCCTCCCACTCCCTTTCCCCTGCCCACTCCCACTCCCTCTCCCTTTCCCTTTTCCACTCCCCCTCTCCACTGCCACTCCTACTCCCCCTCCCATTCCCCCTCTCCAAACCCCAATCCCATCTCTCATCGTACAACCAGAGTGTTTGTCTGTATATTGTCAAGCCTCCATTTTTTTCTTGTTTCTTTTTTTTTCTTTCTCTCTTCTTTCTTTTTTTTCTTCCCTTTCTTTTTTTCCTCTTACTTTTTCCTTTCTTCTTTCTCTTTTTTTCCTCTTACTTTTTTCTCTATTCTCTCTTTTTTCCTTTCTTCTTTCTCTCTTTTTATCTATTTTTCTTTCTTCTTTCTCTCTTTTCATGTTTTTCCTCTTACTTTTTTCTTATTTTCTCTTTTCTTCCTTCTTCTCTCTCTTCTCTTCTCTTTTTTCTCTCTTTATTCTCTTTTTCTTCCTTTCTTCTTTTCTCTCTCTCTTTTTCTCTCTTTATTCTCTTTTTCTTCCTTTCTTCTTTCCCCCATACCTTTTTCTTATCTTCTCTTTTTCTTCCTTTCTTCTCTTTCTCTCTTTTCTCTCTCTTTATTCTCTTTTCTTCCTTTCTTCTTTCTCTCTTTATTCTCTTTTCCTTCCTTTCTTCTCTCCCTCTTACTATTTTCTATTTTCTCTCTTTTTCTTCCTTCTTCTTTCTCTCTTTTTTCTCTCTTTATTCTCTTTTTCTTCCTTCCTTCTCTCTATCTCCTTCTTTTCATCCCTTTTTTTCTATCCGCAATTCAGGTCATTAGCGAACCCGTCCCCGCAAAAACCGCCAATAGCTAATTAACCGTCACAGTCCCTCCCATTAACTAACTGGCACGACAGAGACCTCTATGGTAATTTTTCGACGCATCCGGTAGAGAGAGAGCGTAAGAGAGGGGGAGAGAGAGAGAGGGGGGATGGGGAGAGAGAGAGGGAGAGGGGGGTGGGGGGGGGAGGGGGGGATGGGATGGGAGGGGGAGGGGGGTTGGGGGTGGAGGAGGGGGGAGGGAGGGGATGGGAGGAGGGGGGGGGATGGGGAGGGGTGGAGGGGGGGAGAGGGAGGGAGGGGGGGAGGGGAGAGGGGGGAGGATGGAGAGGGGAGGGAGAGAGAGAGGGAAGAAGGGGGGGGGGGAGAGAGAGGGGAGAGGAAAGAAGAGAGGGAGAGAGAGAGGGGGGGAAGAAGGGGGGAGGGGTGATGGAGGGAATGGTAGAGAAGGGGAGGGGGGAGGGAGGGAAAGAGAGAGAGTTTCTCTACTATAAGTTTTGTTTTCCATATTCCCTATTCGTTTTTTATATATATAGCGAATAAATTACCTGATTGCACTGCATACGGAAAAGAGAGATGGATATTTTATATTAATTCTACATCATATTTCAAATCTGGTTTGGTCTTGTAGTTGATTTTTTTTTTTCTTTTTTTTTTTTGTCTTTCGAAAAAATTATTCTTCTTTTCTACTGTCTTTTCTCTTCTTCCTTTTCCCCTTGTCTTCTTTTTTCTGCTTTTTAATCTCTCTTTTCTTCCTCTGTCACATCTTCTTCTTCTTCTGCATCAATTCTTCCTCATTCAATCATCATCATCATCATCATCATCATCATCATCATCATCTTTTCTTTCTTCTTTTCTTCGTCGTCGGTTTTCATCTTCATTATCATTTTCATTATTTAGTATCATCATCCATCATCATCTTTCTCTTATCCCTCTCCTAATCATCATTATCATCAGCATTCTTCCCTTTCTCGCATTTTTCTCAATCCCGAAAATAACAGTTTAAGACAAAAGACTTTTTATAAATGACAGACAACCAACAACTTTCATTTTTTTCTTCTTTTCTCTCTCGGAATCTCACACAAAAGACATTTATAAATGACAGAAAATCAACTTTTTTTTTTCTTTTCTCTCTCGAAATCTTCTCCAAAAACAAAAACAAAAATCACAGAACATTTTAAGACAAAAGACTTTTATAAATGACAGACAACCAACAACTTTTTTTCTTTTCTCTCTCGAAATTTCTCCAAAAACAAAAAAAAATCACAGAACATTTTAAGACAAAAGACTTTTATAAATGACAGACAATCAATAACTTTCTTCTTTTTCTTCTTTTCTCTCTCATTTTCGCCCAAAACCAACAAACATCACAGGAACCTTAACATCTTCATACAACTGAAAACTGCTCGAACGACTTAGAATAAAAATGAAAAAAATATATATATAAGGACGAGTTTTAACTTGAACTCGTTGCGATGTATCCGTTCAGATATACTTACGAGAGAGAGAGAGAGAGGGGAGGAGAGGAGAGGGGAGAGAGGAGAGAGAGAGAGAGAGAGAGAGAGAGGAGAGGGAGGGAGGGGGGAGGGAGAGGAGGGAGGGAGGAGAGAGAGAGGAGAGAGAGAGAGAAGAGAGAGAGAGAGAGAGAGAGAGAGAGAGAGAGAGAGAGAGAGAGAGAGAGAGAGAGAGAGACAGAGACAGACAAGACAGAGACAGAGAGACAGAGAGAGAAAGAGAGTTGAACTTGTTTCTATATATCCGTTCAGATATACATACACGTACTCACACACACAGACATACTTAGGGGATGTGTGTGTACTTGCGCGTGTGTACATGTATGTACGTATGTATACTCGGATATGTATATAGATTTCGTGTAGTTTTGCAGATACATGTACACTTGCTAGGATTCTTGAACGCGCACATATATATACACACGAAAACAGATGTACACAGATGCACCTAAACAGTCACATGTACACAGGTGCTCAAATACCAAACGCACACACGCGATACACTTATCATGTACATGTATAGATAGCTTCTAACAATAATGCACACATACACAATTATACTCACAGCACACCACTTTCTCTCTCTCTATCTCTCTCCCTCCCTCCTATCTCTCTCACTCTCAGTCTGTCTCTCTCTCTCACACACACCCACACACACAAACACACGCACCCCCCCCCCACACACGTACACACACACACAACACACACACACACACACACCACACACACACACCCCTCCCACACGCACACACACGCAACCCCCCCTTCCATACACCCAACACACACACACACGCCCGCCCCACACACACACACACACCCCCCCCACACACGACCCCCCTACCCCACACACGCCCGCCACCACACACACACACCACGCACACACATACCCTCATGGGCGCAAACACCTACCCTACTCCTACATGCTTTCTGTTACTCAAGCAGGGAGTTGTCGATACAGTTGTCACATTGCCAAGCTAAGTTCAATCTCTTTAGCAGGAGAGGGGGGGGAAGGGAGGGGGGATGGGGGGGAAGGGGGAGGGGGGGATGGGGGGAGAGGGAGGGATGGGAGAATGGGGGAGAGGAGATGGGGATGGGGATGGGAGAAGGGAGAGAGGGGAGAAGGGGGATGGGGAAGGTGTGGGTTGGGGGAGAGAAGGAGAGGTGGGGGGAGGAGAAGGAGGAGTTGAATGACCTTTTGGATTTGGGTTAAATGGAGTAACTGAGATTTTTGAAAAAATAACGGTTTTTTGTGTTATGGGGTTGGTTTGTAGGGGCTTTTGGGAGGTTGGGGGGTTGGGGGTTGTTTTGGGGGGGTAAAGGGAGGAGGAGGAGGGGGTTCTTTATTTTAGTGTGCTCTATTTTAATCCTTCCTCTTTTTCCTACCTTATCTCTCTCTTTTCTCCCGTTTCCTCTTTCCCCTTTCCTCTATTCCCTCTTCTCTACTACCCCTTCCCTCCCCTCCTTCTCCATTTATCTCTACACTTTTACTTAATACCCCCCCCCTTTTTTTAATAGACGTTGTTCGCCATTGATTCCCTAGACATATAAGTTTCTCTCTCTCTCTGTCTCTCTTCTATCTCTCTATATCTTCTCTCTTTCTCTTCTCTCTGCCTCTGTCTCTTCTCTCTCCTCCTCTCTCTCTCTTCTCTCTCTGTCTCTGTCTCTGTCTCTGTCTCGTCTCTGTCTCTCTCTCTCTTCTCTCTCTCTCTCTCTCTCTTCTCTCTCTCTCTCTCTCTCTCTCTCGTGATTTATCTTACTTGTCTTCAGTTCTATATTCTCTTCTGTTCACATTTCTTTCTGTATTTTTTTCCTTCTCTGTCTTCTCTTTGTCATTCTTTTCCTGCTCTTATTCTTTGTTTCTTTGTTTGCTAACCTTATTATCATCTACGTTTCCTTTCTTGCTCTTCGCTATCTTTTTTTTCGCCCCCTCCTTCTTTCGTCCGTTTTCAGATCCTCTTTTCCTTCACACCCCTCCTCCTCCTCAATCACCTATTCCTGTCTTTCCTTCCTCTCCTCCTCTCCTTTCTCTCTCCTTCTCCTCCCTCTTCCTCCCCTCACTCCCTCCTCCTCCTCCTCCTCTTATTTCCCCCTCCCTCTCCTCTTCCGCCCTCCTTCCAGCCCATCCTTCCTCCTATTCCTATTCCTCCTCCTCCCCTCCTCTCTTCCTGCCTCCTCGTCCTCGTCCTCCGTCCTCTCCTCCATCTCCTCCTCCTCTCCTCCGTCCTCCTCTCCTCCTCCTCCTCTTCCACCCTTCTTCCAGCCATCCTCCTCTCCTCCTCTCTTCCTCCTCTTCCTCCCCATCCTCCTCCTCCTCCTTCTCCCTCCTCCTCCTTCTCCTCCTAACCCTCCCCTCCTCCTCCTCCTCCTCCTCCTCCTCCTCCTCCTCCTCTCCTCCTTCTCCTCCTCCCTCCTCTTCCTCCTCTTCCCTCTCTCTTCCCCTCCTCCTTCTCTCCTCCCTCCTCCAGCCCCATCCTCTAATCTCAACAATAAAGCATCAAAGTTGTTCCTAACTTGTTCGCATTCATCACACCACGAAGAGCCAAAGACGGGGATGTGTCGTGTTTATAGTCCTTTAGAGCAAACAAAAAAGCGGTAAGAAGGAGAGAGAGAGGAGGGAGGGGGCTGGAGGAAGACGGGGGTGAGGGGTGAGGGAGGGAGGGGGTAGGGGGAAGAGGGATGGGGAGGAGGGAGGGGATGGTGGGGGGAGGGGAGAGGAGGGATGGAGGGAGGAGGGAGGGGAGGATGGTGGGGGTAGGGGGAAGGGAGAGAGGGAGGGAGGTAGGGGAGGAGGGGGGAGGGCAGGGGGAGGGAGGGAGGGAGTGAGTGCGGATGGGTGAGAAGGAGAGAGAAAGAAAAACGGAAGAGAAAAAACACAAAAATAATTAAAGAAAAAAAAAAAAGGAAGCTTAACGTATATCCAAACATCACTCCACCCCCACTCTCTAACCCCCTCTAAAAAGAAAAAAAAGAAAAGAGAGAAAAAAATTAAAACCAAAAACCCCCATTTTCTTTTCCTTCGCCGCGCACGGTGAAGATAACCGACTGGCGCGCGCGGGAAGGGGAACAAAACAGTCATGGCGGCGTACATGGAAAAGTCTTTCTCGATGCTCGTTTCTATGTAAAGTAAGTCCATAAGAGAGTGTCCCAGGTAGCTAATGTGATCACAGGTGAGATGTCGGCAGGTGAGCGAAAGTTGGCTTCTCTGCGCCCTCTCTAGGCAGACGGCATCAGATAAGGGAGAGACGCGTTAATTTCACCGTAGTTTGTGGTCGTAGCCGCGACACCTGCATGGCAGCTTACGTCACAGGAGAGGTAATTTATGCACTCCGGGAGTATATGTCCGGCCTCCTCCCTCCCTCCCTCCTCCTCCCCCTCTCCTCTCTCCCTATCTCCTTCTTCTTTCTCTCTCTTCTTCTCTCTCTACTCTCCCTTTCCCTCTCTCTCTATCTCTTTCTTTCTTCTTCTCTCTTCTTTTCTCTCTTATCTACTCTCCCTATTCCCTTTAGCCTCCGCCTCTCTCCTTTTTGAATGTTTGGTCGCATCCTCCCCCCTCTCTCTCTCTCTTCCCTATTTTCTCTCTTCTCTTCTCCTCTCTTCTCCCTCCTTTAGCCTCCGCCTCCCTCCTCCTCTTGGCTTCTCTTGTCCCTCGCTAATTCTCTTCTCACCTTGTCTTTCTTCCCCTTCTCCTTACTCCTAGTCCCTCCTTCCCCCTATTCTATCTCCTCTCCTCTCTGCCTTCCTCTCCTCTCTATGGGCGGTGAACCAGATGCATTAATAAGGTGGTATATTTTGATCTTATATAAGCGGCGTCGTCGAAATAGTGTTCCTCTCCTAACTTTCCCGTCCTTCTCTTACCACACCCTCCCGCCCCCCTTTATTATAAACCTCCTACCTTCTCTCCCGCTATTCTCCCTCCTCTCCTCCTCTTCCCTCCTACCTAGGGCGCGGTAGCTGATTATATAGAAGTGCAGGGTGCGGGAGTAACTCTTCATGCCGTGCGTCGAAGACTAGTGCTAGGGTATTAATTTGAAGGGGAACGTATAGTGAGGCTGACCGCGCCGCGTCAAGGTCCGCCCCCTGATGGGAGAACGTTCAGAGAGGTGATGCTGACCGGCACGAGACGTGATGAGTGCGATGCTTCTCGGAGCAGATGCGCGACCAGGAGCTATTTGGAGGCTGGCATATGGATTCGACAATGGAGTTTTGTAGGAGATGCTCGCTAATTCTTCCTCTGCCTCCCCTGTATCCCTCTCCCTCCTCACCCTCTCCCTCTCCTCTCCTTCTCCCCCTCACCTCTCCTCCGTCCCCCTCTCCTCCCGCCTCTCCCTCTCCCCTCCTATTCTAATCTCCCTCCCTATCCGTCTATCACTCCCTCCCTCCCCGCCTCTCCTTCCTCTCCTCCTTCTCGTCACATCCCTGCTCCTCTCACTCTCTCTCCAATCGCCCTCCCCTCCGCCGCCCCCTCGGGTTCACCACCTCAATGTCCACGACCTTGTCTAATCTGGGAAGGTGTTGTGTGATATTAGTTTTACTAAGGTGACTGACTAGAGACTGATAACAACTTACTAAGAGTCTTCTGTGCTACTCTCATTACTGTCGCGTCTCTCTGTCTCGTCGCCCTCTTTCTTTTCTCTTTCTCCTCTTTCTGTTGTTGTTGTTTGTCGTTTTCGATACTCGTTCCTCGAGTGTCTGTTCTCGTCTTTCTCTTTCTTTCCTTTCTCTTCCTTTCTGTATATCTTAACAGTTCTCTCGACTCTCTCGTTCCACGTTTTCGGGTCTGTTTTTATTTGTCTCTTTCTCTCTTCTTCTCTCTATTTCTCATCTCTCAATCTCCTCACTCTCCTCTCTCCGCTCATCCTGCTTCGTCTCTCTCCCTTCCCTCTCCTCTCTCCTCCGTCCCTGCCGTTCCGCGTCGCCTCCTCCATCCGTTCTTCTCTCATCTCTATCTTCTCCATCTCTCTCTCTCCTCGTTCTGCTCTCGTCTCTCCCTCCCTCACCTCCTCCTATCTCGGTCTCCCTCCTTCCTCCTTCCCTCGCTCCTGCCCTTCACCCCACCTCGGTCTACCTGTCGTGCTTCTTCCACACATTCGGTTTCCCAGTCTCTCTCTTCATTCACCCCCTCCCCCTCCTTCACGCCCTACCCCCCCCCTAATGACCAAGACCACGCCCACACCCTCATCCCCACTGTCCACAGGATCGCACCACCCCCGCCCATTACAAACCAGCCCTAGACGACCTGTGTACAAACATTCTCGCGCCCCACAATACGAGAAGCCAACTCTTAGGCGAGAAATGGGCGCGGATGTTTTCATAATGGGCGGGAATTTTTAATTCATTTTTTATTTTTATTATATTATTATTTATTTATTTATTTATTTTATTTATTTATTTATTCTTTTTTGTTTGTTTTCAATATGGGCGGATTTTATTTTTTATTCTTTTTAAATAATGGCGGGGATTTTTATTTATTTAGGTTTATTCTTTTTATTGTTTTGCTTTCATAATAGGCGGGATTTTTTATTATTTATTTATTCATTTTTTGTTTGTTTGTTTTCATAATGGGCGGATTTTTTATTTATTTATTCATTTTTAAATAATTGGCGGGGATTTTATTTATTTATTTATTCTTTTTTTGTTTTTTCAAATAAGGCGGGATTTTTTTATTTATTTATCTAATTTATTTCATTTTTTGTTTGTTTGTTTTCATAATGGGCGGGATTTTTGTTTATTTATTTTATTTATTTATTCTTTTTTTTTTTTTGTTTGTTTCATAATGGGTGGGA
>NW_020869860.1:1223724-1228724 GCF_003789085.1 Penaeus vannamei
TGCCTGTCACCATTTCATTCGTTATCGCCAAGTATTTTTTTTAAATTTCATCTTATTATCTTATTATCTTATTTTGTCCTATTTCTTATCGTTTTATTTATTCCCTTGTTCTATGATTATTCTTTTTTGTCCTTCTATCCTTCTATCCTAGCGCCTATCCTTGCTACTTATAACTAGCCTTCTGTGTCAATAGAAATAACTTTCGTTAATAGCGCTTAATATTCTAGTTCCTATTTCCCTATCCTTGGTCAAGATTCCTATCCTTCATGACTAGCCTTAACATTCCTATTTTTACTTTCGTCCTATCATAAAAAATGTCCTTTTCCTTCGTCCTTGGTTTAACGTCCTATCCTACGGTCATAGGATACTATCCCTGGCTTCCTAACCTAACGTAAACGATGCTAACTTCTATCCTTTGTTTCTATCCTCCAGTTCTGTTCTTAATATCCTATATTTTGTCCCTAGCCCCTCGTCCCTATCCTCCTATCCTATCCCGTCCCTATTCTCATGTCTAATTTGTCATATTTCTTCGTTTCTATCTTTTTGCGTCCCATTCCCTCGTTCCTATCCTCCTGCCTCCTATTCCTTCTTCCCTCTCCATCTTCATCCTGTCTTCTATTACTCAGCCTCTATCCTTCTTGAGTTTTTCCTATTCCTTCGTCCCTATCCTCCTACATCGTGTCTCCTATTCTCTCGTCTCTATCCGCCTACATCCTGTCTCCTATTCTGTTTCTCTCTATCCTCCTGCATTCTCTCTCCTATTCTTTTGTCCCTATCCACTTACATCATGTCTCTTATTCTGTCTTCCCTTTCCTCCTACATCCTCTCTCCTATTCTTTCGCTCCTATCCATTCACATCCTGTCTCCTATCCTCCTGCATCCCCTCTCCTATTCTTTCGTTCCTATCCACACCTACACCCTGTCTCCTATTCCGCCTTCCCTATCTTCCTGTCGCCTATTCTCTCGTCCCTATCCTCCTACCCCCCCCCCCCCCCCCCAGCGCTGTCCCCAAAGCCCCATTTGATAAGCGGCAGGTGTGTGTGTATCGTCCACGCGTTCGAAACCTTTCCCACTTGGCTTCGCTCGGATGCCGCGCATTCCGAACATGGCCGGCCCGCTTTGACTCGCATCCACAATCTCCTCTTGGTGTCCCGTTTACCTCTCGTAGCTGTCTTTGGAACTGTCTCAGGAAAAGATCTTTGTTGTGAAAGTACTGACTGGCCTAGTGTTTTGCTTTTTTTTTTTTTTTTTTTTGAGTGTGGGTGACGCGTTCGGAGACGGGCATATGCGCGGACTTGGCGGGAAATTTATGCGTTCGTTCTATAAACGCACACGTAAAAGAGGTTTAATACACACACACACACACACACACACACACACACACACACACACACACACACACACACACACACACACACACACACACACACACACACACACAGTTTCAAAACGTGCGTGTTTCGATACCGCGTTCGGATCTGTCGTGTCGGCTTCGAGGCGTCCGAGCTGATGTTACTAATGTGTTCGAATTCATGTCATGGCGGGAATTTTTTGTCGGTAGATTTTTAAATTCACTGATGAATGTGTGTCTTTTTTATGTCGAATTATTTATGATATAGTTGTGCATTTTGTATATTTTTTTTCATTTAGACTATTCTGTATGTTTATTATTATTATTATTATTATTATCATTATTTTATTATTATCATTATTATTATTATTATTCATTTATATATTATTCATTATTATTATTATTATCATTTATTATATTATCATCAATTTATTATTTTTTACTACTGTTATCATCATCATCACCATCGTCATCATTACCATAATGATAATTCTTATTATCATTATCATCATTTCAATATTCGCATGATTAACTAAATGTGATTCTGTGTGATTATTCCTTTTATCGACATTTTCTAATCTCTCTACAACTTTATAATAAATATATTTTATTTTTTTATCAAAATCCCCCCCCCCAAAAAAAAAAAAAACAAACGAAAAAACACACAAAAAAACGATAAATTATGAACATGTTTTCCAATTTTTTTGTTCAAACATTTCACCATAAAACATGTGAAGGATAACAGTAAAAAAATAAATATATATAACTAAATAGATACATATAACTAGAAAAATAAAATACGAAAATAGATATAAAAAAAATATACATACATAACGAAAAATAAAATCATAAACACTTACCTTCAAGTTCAATTCACGTTGTTCAACACATACGATTTATCTTCGTTTTTGTTCAAGTTCAAATGTTCGATTTTATTTCGTAAAAAAAATATATATAACACTATTTTTCTCTAACACGCAATCGCTTATCGTAATATATATCTTCTCAATCTTCTCTCCTGAACAGAAATTGAGTAATATGTTCTCCACTTTGTTCTCCGTTCTTCCGTGTTCACCAGAATTCTTTTTTATGTATGTTCTCTTGTCAGTTTTTGAAAATTAACCTGTTCTTCACTCTGTTCTATGTTCACGATGTTCTGTGTTCACGCGTCACTTCTTTCGATAAGGAAAATAATGTTCTTTGTTATATTTCTCTGTGTTCAAGAGATAACAAAACTGTTCTTCACCGTGTTCCGTGTTCACCAAAACCGCTTAAAGAAAATGTTCTTTCTATATTGTTCTATGTTCACCAAAAGCGCATATTTCACTCTATTTAGTTCTTCCGCGTTCTTGTGTGTTTTCTCTCTCTCTTTCTTTTCTCTCCATCTCCGTCTCTTTCTATTTCTTCTCCGTCTCTCTTCTCTTCTCTTCTCTCTCTTCTGTCTCCCTTTATCTTCTCTGTCTCACTTTCTCTTTTATCTCCGTCTCTCTGCTCTCTCTTTCTCTCTCTATCTCCTCCGTCTCTCGATCTCTATCTCCTCGTCTCTCGATCTCTCTCTTCCTCTCTCTCTCTTCTCCGTGTCTCTCTCTTTCTCTTTCTCTCTTCTCCGTCTCTCTCTCTCTCTCTTCCTCTCGCCTCAAGTGAGATGTTTCGCCTCTCGTGGTCTGTGGGCAACTGTGGCTCTTGCTTGAGGTGCCACTGGATACCCTCTCCCCTTTCCCCTCGGTGCCCCCCCCCCCCCTCCTCCCTTCCCTTCTCCTGGTCCTTCCTTCTCTGCCTCCCCTCCCTCCCCCTCCCTCCCCTCGCCTTCCTCTTTCTCTGGTCCTCTCTCTGCCTCCCCTCTTTCCCCTCCCCCTCCTCCCCCTCTCGCTTCTCTGGCTCCTCCTTCTTCCTATTCCTTCCCCCCTTTCTTCTTTTTTTTTCTTATTTTCTTCTTTTTCCTTTTCTTCGTTTTTCTTCTTCTTCTTCTTTTGTTGTTATTATCATTCTCTCTTCCTCCTCATCGCTTTCCATTCCTCCTTTTTTGTTTAATATTTCTTCCTTTTCTCATTATTGCGCTTCTTCTCCGCTCTCTTTCTTTTTCTTCTTCTACGCCTTTGATTTCTTTTTTCTCTTATACTCTCTTCTTCGTTATTTGCAAAATTTCATTACCTTATCATTATTCATTATCATTATTATTATCATTATTTACTATTACAATATTATTTTTATTATCATTATTATTATTACTATTATTATTATCATTATTATTATTTTATTATATTATTATCATTATTACTATTATCATTATTATACTATTACTATTATCATTATTATCACTATAAAAGTAATCATCAATGTTTTAATCATTATAATTATCATTATCACTATCGCTATTACAATCACTATCATCTATCACCATCATCATCAAATTTTCATTATACTATTAATATTATTATTAGCATTACGTTTATTATCATGATGTTTGTATTTCATATCAAATGAATATCAACATGTGTTTCAATTAATTCATTCGATTCAGTAATAAATTTAAATTTAATTTCGTTTCTAAATTCTTAATGTTTACCTATTTCTTTCAAAATGGTGGATGACTAATATTTCTTAAAAAAAAAAAGTATATTTCAAATGCAATACAAATTTGTAATGAAAAATGTATGTGTGTGTGTGTGTGTGTGTGTGTGTGTGTGTGTGTGTGGTGTGTGTGTGTGTGTGTGTGTGTGTGTGTGTGTGTGTGTGTGTGTGTGTGTGTGTGTGTGTGTGTGTGTGTGTGTGTGTGTGTGTGTGTGTGTGTGTGTGTGTGTGTGTGTACGTGTGTGTGTACGTGTGTGTGTGTGTGTGTGTGTGTGTGTAGTGTGTATGTATGTGTGTGTATGTGTTTCCGTTCGTACATATGCGCGTGTGTGCGTACATGCGTGATGCGTGTACATGCGTACGTGCGTGCGTACATGTATGTGTTTACGTGTACGTGTTCCATTCCCACATCCAGGACCTTGCAGCTGGTCTGAACATTTGTTAAAATAATATAAAAAACGATACATCTCTAATTTTCCATATTTTACGATGTGCAAAATCGAAAAAAAATATTTCCACCGAAACAACAGTAAAGACATTAATACTTCGCGGACATAATGGCCCCAACGACCTAATTAAACGACGTAATTAGCGGTTCGGTTGTTATACCAGAGCTAAAAATAGAATTTACGGAGATCGGACACGCGAAGTCTAATGTAAAGTAGCAGATTTATTCATTTATTAAGAGACATCATTATTTCAAAAGCAGGGGGGGGGGGGGAGGAGAAAATTTGCCGTTTGATTTGTCGTCGGTTTTCGCTCTTCGAATTGTGAGCTGGAAAATGTGTTGTGATATGTGGGTTTCCGTAAAGAGGGCGGACTCTATCTCGCTCTCTCTTCTCTGTCTCTGTCTCTCTCTCTTTCTTCTCTTCTCTTCTCTTTCTGCTCTCTCTCTCTTCTCTCTCTCTCTCTCGTCTCGCTCTTTCTCTTTTCTCTTTCTCTCTCTCTCTCTCTCTTCTCTCTTCTCTCTCTCTCTTCTCTCTCTCTCTCTTCTCTCTCTCTCTCTCTCTCCTCTCTCTCTCTCTCTCGCGACATTGATTCATACATAATACGTACACACACACACACACGCACACAC
>NW_020869860.1:1253047-1258047 GCF_003789085.1 Penaeus vannamei
TCACTTACATACACAATCAATAAACTGACTAATTATAGAGAAATAAAATTTGGCAATGGACACAATATAACACGTCTGGAAGTGACACTGTTAAACAGCAATTACTAACGCTATCCTCGCTTACTACTTATGGCACCTTTAGCAAAATATAGTTTTCTTGGGGAGACTAGCGGCTACATCACTTTATCTTATATCTTTTGCTGCTCTCACATTTTCAACATACTATTTTCAACTACGTTAACCCTATCGCACTCTCAACCGCATCACTTTGCCCCTTTGGACATGGACCTACAAGCGACCACCATGGGGCCGAGCAGAGGGGTAAAGGGGCATCTACCTTGTTTTCTGCAATCAGATGAGAGCGCCATTAGAAGGTTTTTCCGGTCTGCCCTCTCACTCTTGATAGGCCTAGACGTCAAATTCTTGGTGCTTTTCCGGCTCAGGAGAGAGCTGGTCCAACAAGCTGAACTTGCTCTCAGACCGCCTTCGCTGCTTACTCCCCGGGAACGAGTCTTCCTCAATTGCTCTGCCCATTGTTGACGCCCGTGCCTGTGTGTTGCTCCACGCCCCTAGTCGTCTCATTGCCGCTGCCAATACCTTTTGACCTAGAGCATACCCAGTGATCACTATACCAGTAATACTTTTGGTACCAATGAATATCTTAGAATTAATCCACCGTTTATGACACTATCAGGGAAAACAAAACTAACCCCTGCGATGAGCTCCGACGAACAGCCGGTCATAAAAAACATAATTACCAATTGTATCTATTTCTAAATTTCTGTAATCACATGAAAAACAATCGGAAGGCATACCGCACTGTCAATCGTAGCAATAAACATTATAAAAAAGTAGGACATTTCCTCCTCTACTAATTTGATGAAATTCTAAGGTTAACTCTACATCGTCACTTAGAAAAACTCTGCTAATTAAATGACAACGAAAGAGTCTCTTTAGTATCTTCCACTTGGACGAATAAGTCATCAATCCTTCCCTTCTAACTTCCATAATATTGGTTTCCTTCGCTTTTCCCTGATGTGTCGTTCCATTGCGGATCCTGCCTTCGGGCGATCGGGATTGTTTACTTCGACTAATTAGGGTGCTGGATCCAGTCCTTGGAAGATGAGAGAAAAAGAATAAGAATAGAAGCAGATATTGAGCTGGCGAAATTATGGCGTCTGTACATATATGGGTATATATATATACATACACACACACACACACACACACACACACACACACACACACACACACACACACACACACACACACACACACACACACACACACACACACACACACACACACACACACACACACACACATATATATATATATATATATATATATATATATATATATATATATATATATATATATATATATATATATATATATATATATATATGGATATATCAACATATATACACATATACGTGTATATAAATATGTATGTGTGTGTGTATTTATATACGTATGTATATATATATATATATATATATATATAATATATATATATATATATATATATATGTATATAACAGATGCCAAATTTCCTTTGATGATTCTACTTGGGGTGTCGAGTTGTTCTTGTGCTTTCCGTTCTTGGTGTTTTTGTATTCCGAACTTTTTACCCTATTATGATTATAGCCATATTGTGTAACTGACTCAGTGTATGTTGTGCTGTGAGACTTTGCTGGCAATACCCACAATGGTTTTAATTTACATAAGCGACCAGTTTAACATATCTACTTCATCCTGGATGTTTATTAAAACTCATTTCGACACAATATATATCATTGCATGCTCTGTTGCAATTTTCTTTTTCATTATTGTATTTGCAGTATTTTCATGAAAAAAAATCATGCATTACACAACACTTCCACTGAGGTATATTGACAACTTTTCCACGACTTTACCACCGTTATATTGGAATATGATATGCATACATAAAGGCATACGATCTTGTATGAAATGCAGGATAGTCTTTCCTGTCCATCGCTACAATACTTTTTTTCAGTTATCTTATATATGTCTGCTATCAATCACAACTTTTTTCCTTTTATTTTTAAACTGAGCAGACCCTCTTGAGAATAATTTCGGTTATTAGTGCTGTCTTCCTGTTCGCCCATTTGATATATGCCAAGCAGTTGAATCAGCGATGATGACTGATCCACTGATATTACGTTCTCCTTCGTAAAAACATACTGTCGGTCCCTGGGTTGGCATTCAGAGGCTGAAATGATCCCCTCATAATTCAGATCTTTAATTGACTTTATGATTCAGTTGAACCCAATTTAATTTAGAACAAGTCTTCGTCAATATCTTACTCATCTTCTACGGTAGCAGCAGTTCCAGTGTACAGGGGAAGAAAATCTGTTGTGCGAATTTTCGAGGAGCGAGTGAGTCAAAGGTCTAGATATTTAGCCCTTGAGTCAAAGAGTGAATATGGGTTTGCAGTTTGTATTAGCAGTCGTGTGTTCTGGAATAATCCCTACTTGTAATAGGATTAATGATAATGGAGATGATTATGATGATAAATCTGTCTGCCTTTCTTTCTCTCTCTCTCTCTCTCTCTCTCTCTCTCTCTCTCTCTCTCTCTCTCCTTCTCTCTCTCTCTCTCTCCTCTCTCTCTCTCTCTCTCCTCCTCCTCCCTCCTCCCTCCCTCCCTCCCTCCCTCTCCCTCCCTCTCCCTCCCTCTCCCTCCCTCTCCTCCCTCCCTCACTCCCTCTCTCTCTCTCTCTCTCCCAGCCAGACATAGATCGATATTATTATCGTTTAGAAGCAAAGAGCACGGTGATTCCAGAGCAACACACTCCCCATCAGGCGCTCTGATGTTCCCCGAAGTCTCCACTAAGTCCCATTGTTCTTACATCACGGACCTCAAATTGTTATTGTTATTACTATTACCTTATTATTGGTCTTATTGTAACCTTTTCTGCTGTCATCATTATTGTTACTATTGTTTTTGTTGTCATTGTTATAGTTATTATTGTTGTTATTATTATTATTATCATTATTATTTCCATTTTTGATGTGATTATTTTTATACTTGTCATGATTATATCATATAATTTCATTATCATTACTCCATTATTATTATCATGATTATCGTTATTGTTATTATTTTTGTAATTCTTATTGCCATTATTAAGATCATTATTACTATCTTTATTATCATTATCAATATGATGATCACCATCATCATTATTATCATTATTGACATTATTGTTATTGTTGATACTATTATCATTGTTTTATTATTATTATTATCATTATCATGATCAACATCATCATTATTATTTCAGGATTAATATTATTACTAGTATTATTATCATAATTGTTGCCATTACTATTACATCCATTAATGTAATTTTCATTGCTATATACACTTTAACCATCATCACTACATTACTATTACTACTACTATCATTATTCTCATGAATGTCATCATTGCTATCACAGCCATCATCACTGTCATTATCACCGCATTCACCACGCTTATGACATTCCTCCCGCACGCCAAGACCCAAGACAGCCATAAGACACAGTACGCAAAGCCGCGCAGTCTATCTCACACCCCCTCATCTGCATAATACTCCCCCTCCCCCCTCCCCCTCCCCCCCTCGATGTCACTAGTCACGGCTAGTTCACGGACTGACATCAATAGTGACATCTTCTTAACACAGCTGTGCGAGCGGAGGAAGCCACGAAGGAGACATTACGACATTGTGTCAGTTGTGCGAATAATCTGACGAAGAAAGGATGTTGAGAATAGTTTAGGGTAATGGTGGGTGCTTGAGAGAAAGGTCAAGCATGGTCAAGAAAGGTCAAGCGTGGTCAAGAAAGGTCAAGGAGAGGAATAGAGGGAAAGGGACGGAAAAAGAAGAAAGCAGTGAATAGAAAGAATGTTAAGAATAGTTTAGGGTAAAAGTGGGTGCTTGAGAGAAAGGTCAAGAAAGGTCAAGGAGAAGAATAGAGGAAATCGAACAGACAGAGAAGAAAGGAAAGAATAGAAAGGATGCTCAGAATAGTTTAGTTTAGGGTAAAGGTGTGTACTTGAGAGAAAGGTCAAGAAAGTTCAAGAAAGGTCAAGGAGAGGAACAGAGGAAAAGGAACAGAGAAAGGAAAAAGGGGAGGATAAGAAATGAAGAGTGAGGCGGAGGTTCCCGATATGAAGATTAAGGAGGAAGAGAGAGATGAAATAAAAATGGTAGATGAGGGTGGTGAAGAAAATGGATATGATAATGATAAAAAGATAATGATAATAAGAATAAGAATAAGAAAGATAATGATGATAAAGATAATGATAATAATAATGATAATGATGATAATAATAATGATAAAAGAGTAATAGCAATAATCAAAATAAGAAAATGAAATAAAAGAAGTGCACGCAAAAACAAGAAAGGCCCAAGACACGGAAAACCGAACAGAAGGAGGAAGTAAGAAGGAAGGAAGGACTCGCACAGTAACACACAAAATCACGAAAGTAGGGAAGAGGGGAGAGAGAGAGAGAGAGAGAGAGAGAGAGAGAGAGAGAGAGAGAGAGAGAGAGAGAGAGAGAGAGAGAGAGAGAGAGAGAGAGAGAGAGAGAGAGAGAGATAGACAGGTTAGATAGATAGATAGATAGATAGAGAGAGAGAGAGAGAGAGAGAGAGAGAGAGAGAGAGAGAGAGAGAGAGAGAGAGAGAGAGAGAGAGAGAGAGAGAGAGAGAGAGAGAGAGAGAGAGAAGAGAGAAGAGAGAGAGACAGAGAGAAGAGGAAAGGGAAAGGAAAGAGAGAATAAGAGAGAAGATAGATAGACAGATAGAGAGAGAGTATGGGATCCTTTGTCTCTGTGTGTGTCCCCTCCCTTTTCGTCAGTTAAAGGGATTTGTATTGAATGTCACGAACTAGAGGTTATAGCGAGGATTTTGAAAATCTTTTGGTTCCATTATGGTTCGCAGGGTACACAGTTTAAAAAAAAGGGGAAAGGGGGAATCCAACAAAAAGATACA
>NW_020869860.1:1268047-1270547 GCF_003789085.1 Penaeus vannamei
TTATTTATGCGTAATGTATGCGTTTTATGGGTTAGCGAAAGGGGAAAGGGAAAGCCTGGCTGTCACCCATACAGAGGAGGCGAAAGCAGCCATTTGCATATTTGCTGATGGGTTTCCACACTCGGGAAAGTTGCCGTTTTATCCTCTAAGTCACAAAGCTTGTTTTATGTAGGTTTTGGTCATTCTTTGTTATTTTTAATCGTGGTTCATATCTGTTGATTCAAATATACACACACGCACGCACGCATAGTTACAAAGACACACGCACACAAATACAAACATATACACAAACACACACACATATACACAAACACACACACACACGCACACACAAACACGCACAGACACACACACACACACACACACACACACACACACACATCAAACAAACTCGCATCGCTTGATTTATCCTTCTATTTTTTATACATTTTTTTATGTTTTCTTTCTCTCGCTCTCTCTCTCCCTATTTCTCTCTCTCTCTCTCTCTCTCTCTCTCTCTCTCTCTCTCTCTCTCTCTCTCTCTCTCTCTCTCTCTCTCTCTCTCTCTCTCTCTCTCTCTCTCTCTCTCTCTCTTCTCTCTCTCTAACACACGACACGATGACTCAAACATTTCTTGGATATGATGTGTTGTCAATCAGCTCTTGATTAAAACATGCAAATCTTTGGTGAAAAAAAGATAAAAAAATTATTCACCAAATGCTTTCTGATCTTTTTTTTCTCATTCTGTAATATCTTTCTCTGTGATTTTTTTTTTTAAATCTTTGTATTCAGTTTTATTTGTTCATTCGCATATCTAGTTCCTGGTTCAACTATTACGTTGTTTTTATCTATCTCTCTATCTATTTATCTTTTTTTTTAGTCAATTCATCCCTTCTCTCGCTCTATTTTCTATCTATTTATCTGCTTGTTATCTATATGTCTAATATCTATCTATCTAGAATCTATTTCTGTTTCTATTTCTCTATTCTTTATCTGTCTCTATTATCTATTTATCTATTGTCTAGTATCTATCTCTTTCATTAATCTCTATTATCTATTTCTCTATTGTCTAGTATCTATCTCTATTATATATCTATTTCTATATCATCTATTTACCTATCTATCTATCATCTATCTATCTATCCATCATTTATCTATCTCTGTATCATCTTTCTGTTTCTATTATATATCTATCTTTATATCATTTAACTACCTATCTATCATTTATCTATTTCTGTATCATCTATCTATTTATTTATTTATCTCTCTTTTATCTATCTATCTCTCTATCATTTCTTTATCTATCTATCTATCATCTATCTATCTATCTCTCTTTTATCTATCTATCTATCTCTCTATTATCTATTTATCTCTCTTTTATCTATCTATCTCTCATCTATCTACCTATCTCTCTCTCTATCATCTATCTATCTATCTATCTATCTCTTATCTATCCATTTCTCAATTATCTCTCTATCATCTATCTATCTACCTCTCTTTTATCGATCCATCTCTCTATCTATCATCTATCTATCTCTCCATCATCTCTCTATCTGTCTATCTATCTATCTGTCTATCTCATTTCTATCTATCTCTCTATATATCTATCTCTCTTTTATCTTACCTCTCTATCTTATCTCTATCTCTCTATCTCTCTTTCATCTATCTATCTCTATCATTCTATTTATCTCTATGATCTATTCATCTCTCTTTTATTTTTCTTTCTCTCTACCTCCTCCCCATCTCTCTATCTTTCTATCATCTATCTATCTCTCTATACTCTCTCTTTATCTATCTATCTATCTATGAAATACCTATCGTTTATCTATCTGTCTCTATCAATCTTTCTATCTATCTACGAATTATCTATCTGTTGCAGGCTCTCCGCAAGTCTCCCCTGGACACCCGGAGAGCAATGGCGCCCAACCACACCTCTGACGTCATGTTCGAATCCATGCATCCGGTCTACGCGAACGACTCCACGAACGCCTCCTTTTTCCTCGTCCACGGAGTAAGCGGAGCGGGACTTGGAGGAAACGGAGGCAGCGGATTAGGAATAGGATTAGGAGACGGCGGAGGAGCCTTAGCCGAGGAAGAGGGCAACCACACGTTCGAGAGGCGCGGTCGTTTCAACCTGACGCATCTTGACTTCGACTTCGACCTCTCGCCGGTGTTCCCGAGTCTCGAGGCGGTGTCCGAAGACGTGCAAGTGTTCCTCATCGTCGCTTACTCCTTGGCGGCGGTCCTCAGTCTGGTCGGGAACATCACCGTGATCCTCGTGCTGGCCTTCGGGAGGAGGTGAGTCAGGGGGAAAGGGTGAGGACAGGGTGAGGATAGGGTGAGGTTAGGAGGAGGATAGGAGGAGGATAGGGGAGGTTAGAGGAGGATAAGGGGAGGATGGAGGAGGATAGGAGGAGGATAGGGGTAGGGGAGGGGGAGGATGGGAGGAAGTTAGGGGGAGGATAGGGTGAGGTTAGGTTGAGGATAGGTTGAGGATAGGATGAAGTTAGGGGAAGGATAG
>NW_020869860.1:1308047-1310547 GCF_003789085.1 Penaeus vannamei
TAGTAACATTCTACTGTCAGTATACTCTTCAGTGTATCCGAGGCCACTTGCCAATGGCAGCGAATGGCCACTGGAAGCGTATGATATCGGCGATAAAACTTTGCCATAATGATGAAGAGTGACTTATTTTGGGTCTATAATCGTGTCGCATTTATGTAAGCATCACTTTCTATAAGGAATACAGATCGAGTTCCAAGATTTATTTATTAATAGTTGTAGAATTAATGTTTTCAGGCACTTTATTTGGCTATTGCATTATTGCCTGAAATAGAAAAAAAGGATAATAACGATAGTCATACTAACAGGATTAATGATAATATTAAGAGTAATAGTAGTAACATTAATATTTATAATGAAAATAAGCACAATAATAACCCTGTCAATAAAAATAAAAACACCAATAATAATAGTAATGATGATGATAACAATAGTGATTATAATAATAATGACGATATTGATGATTATAACAACAATATGATAATAACAATAATAATGATCATCTCTATAAGTCATACTTAATCGATGTTGATAATGGGAATGATAGTGGCACTTGAAGCAGCAATAGGTGCAATAGTGTGATTAGTAATGAAGTAGCAGCAGTTGTAGTAATCATCAATGTCAAATAAAAAATATGAAAATAGTGATTTATTGCAAAAAGCAGGATGCACAAAGCGATAAGGAAAATGCTTTAATCATGCTAACTGGTGACATAAGGCAGTCCTTTTTTTCTTTTTCTTTTTTTGCTTTACCGTGTTAGCGCCTCATAATTAACGGATTTTTCACGTCTTAATCAATTACGAATCTCTTGCATGGTTCTTGGTATAAAATTGACATATAGACATGTATAAAAAGGTTTCTGTCTGTGTTGGTAGTATATCAGAGTATGCTAGACACCTGTTAACATCATCACAATTTTTAAGGGCAGAAAGTCAGTAAAGGAAATCTTCGAAACGACATGGTAAGGTTTTTAAGAGTAACCGAACAATCTGACATAGCACTGACCTGGATGTGCCTGATGTACCATGCTCTTTTTATTACAATGGCTATCAACAACCGGCTACAACCTCCCGAAACTTCGTGTCGAGAAAAGAACAGTGTTTATAGTTTTTAACGATTAAGTGTTTGGCATCGGAGCAAATACAATTATCATCTGATTTGTAAGACTATTCTTCTAGAAGTATCACGATCGATTTGATTTGATTTGATTTACTATTAATATTTTAATTTTTATTATTATTTTATTATTATTTGTTTTTTTTAATTCTCGTGATAAAAGTGTAAATGATATAGTTTCCCAGTGAACTTGTGCGAGGTTTTTCAGATTGCCGATTTTCCGGTAAAATTCGGGAATATTTTATAAAGGCTGGTCGTGATAGCCTTAAAAAAATAAATAAATAAAAAAAAAATCCTCGTTCAATCTACTTGATCAATTGTCGATCGAACTTCTTTAATTATATTTTAACCCAAGGAGCGAATCATTATGGGCTTCGGAGGAAAGAAATAGGTAAGGCTTTTGCATTATCTTCAAGCATGTTCATTTAAGCACATTGATTCTCGTAATTGTTATATCCATAAAGAAAGCTTGAATTACTCTAACTCAAGAACACGATGAACTATCAGGTAATGGTATTAACTTTAGTATGGAAAGAGTTCGGTATGATTTTGAATGTAATAGCATTAAGAATGACAACTAGCAATAAGTAAATGAAGAAATAGTAGGGAAAGTGACAATCACATTAATCCAACGCGAGTAACAACAGCAAGATCAACAAGAAACTAGTTATTGTAGTAATAATAATGATAATGGTTAGGGTTATGATAATGATGATATAAGTAAGCAGTAAAACGTATAGTGAATCAATAATAGAACGATGCTATTTCTATTTCTACAATCACTATCACAACTACTTGTACTACTGATACTAATACTAATACTACTATTACTACTACTGCTACTATTACTACTAATACATTTTCTGCTACTTGAACTAACATTATACTGTTGCCACAAAACATTAAATATCACTACTACTACCATTTACTTCTGTTACTGATATTCATAGTGATTATTATGATAAAGGTAATAGTAATAAAGGCAAAAAGGTAATGATATGATATTGAATCAATATATTACAATGGGTCATTAAGAAATGGCGACATTAAAACACGACAACTATAGGAATAATAATAATATTGATAATGATAATGATGATGGTAATGAGGGACATGGTTACCAAGTAGCAGGATAATTAGGCAGGGTGACCAGCTCCTCTCCGCCTCGACTTTGACCCCAACATGTTGACGTCAGCGTGCTAGTACTCACAGCTTAGTCGTCTCCGAAGGGCGGACAGGAGCGATACAACGACCTTGCCATTGTGAAGCCGGTGCTCAATCACTGAGCTATGCCGCCTTCACTAAGGATTTAAGGTAATGATAAAATGCATTATACATTAAAAGTAACTATAAAAATATTTCTGCTTATGCAACATGTCTCTTGTTA
>NW_020869860.1:1350547-1355547 GCF_003789085.1 Penaeus vannamei
TTTTATAATAATGATATGATAATATAATGATGGAGATAGATGATAATTGATACCACAATAGCAAAATAACAATTTGGTCAATGGTACATGTACTGTTCCAGGATTCCCAAGGATTCCGTAATATTCATATAACGCCCGTGCGTGCAATGCGTGCGTTGTATTGACGTGCCAGACACGTCAGTAGTTCCTGTGTCATTCTTTAATAGCTATGTTGTCAACTACCATCCCATTTTAAACCAAAATGAATTGACTTCAACAGTCACATGAAATGTGTTTTCCTAATCTGCACGTGAAAAGTTTATCTTCAAAGCAAAACAAAGTCCGCAAATAAAGAGTTTGTGATTCACGCATAAAAAGTAAGTCTAACATGCGGTCTGACGGACGAAAAATATAAAAGCAAAATTACAATATAATTGATGTTACACCTCTTTGAAGAAGTAAAAAAAAAAAGGAATTACCATGCATAATCAAAAATCGGTCAATCTATAAAATGATATTCGATAAATGAAAGAAAAATAAATAAACAAACATAAAATAAGAAAGTAAATCAAGCTAAGTGGAAAATCTTGTAGGCTGTCCCTTGGTTATGAATTTCCGATGTAGACTGACGATGGTAAATGGTAGAGAAAACAAAAAGGTTTTATATCTAAGTCTCTCTTTCTCTTATAACAGATACACGGACACACAAACGCGAAAATACACACATGCCAACACACACACACACGACACACACAACACACACACAGTCACATATCACACACATAATAGATAAATAGATACTGATATAGATATGAATATTTGTAGTATGTAAACATATGTACTGATATATATTATATATATATGATATTAATAATATATATATATATAGATATATATATATATATATATAACATAATATTATATATATATATATATATATATATATATATATATATATATATAATACATATATAGAATATATAATATATACATATTATATATATATATATATATATATATATATATATATATTAGTTATATTATATTAATATATATATATATGTATATATATATATATGTATACTACTATAATATATATATTATATTTATATATATATAATGTATATATATATATATATATATATATTATATATATACTATCAATATTGATATATATATATAATAAATCTATTTAATGTATCTATATTACATATATGTATGATGTCTATACATAAATGTTATATTAGACGCGTGTGTTGTGTGTGTCTGGGTTTTGTGTATGTGTTTGATGTGTGTGTGTAGTTCTTGCAATTATTATTATTGTAACATTATTCTATCCTTAACTAATATTGTTATCATCGGCAGCCAGCTCTATTGTTGTGTATTGTCCATTAGCTGCATTACTCCTTCATACCTTTTCTTTATTATGTCTTATTTCTAGTATATCCCCCAAACTAAGTCTGCGAGGCAAAATCTATTAGCTTTTCTCTCGAAAGAAAATGATAGGATGTCCAAGAGCACAACACGTACGAGAGAGAGAGAGGAAGAAGAAGAGCAGATGAGATGAGAGAGAGAGAGAAGGGATGAGAGAGAAGAAACGGGAAGAAAGGAGAAAGAGAGGGAGAGGAGAAGAGCAGCAGAGAAGAGGAGAGAAAGAGAGAGATCCGAGAGACGAGAGTAGAGAGACGACGACGAGAGAGGATGAGCAAAGAAAGACACACACACACACACACCCACACACACACACACACACAACACAGACAGACAGACAGACAGACAGAGAGAGAGAGAAGAGAGAGAGAGAAGCTTGATGACGAGATCGATGGAGAAGACCGAGAGAGATGAGAGAGAGACGAGAGAGAGAGAGAGAGAGCAGAAGAGAAGAGAGAGAGCATAGACCTTGTACCGGGTGCGCAACCTCCTTTCTTGGGGTATATAAGCAGAAGAGAGAGAGGAGAGAGACTTGCGACATAGAGGGAAGAGAGAGAGAGAGAGAGAAAAGAGAACTGAAGAAGGGAGAGAGGCGCGGAGCCAAGAAGCAGGAAGAGAGACTGCGAGGCCCCCAGAGGAGACAGGAGAGACAGGAGCGGAGGAGAAGAGAGGATGAGAGGAAAGAGGCGTAGAGACGGGGGGAAGGAGGGAGAGGAGAGTAGGACCGCAACGGAGTGAGCGAGAGAGAGAGAGAGAGAGAGAGAAGAGAGAGAGATGAGAGAGAGAGGTGATGAAGTACAGAAGGAGAGAGATGAGAGAGAGAGAGAGAGGAGGAAGAGAGAGAAGGAGGAGGAGGAGAGAGATGAGAAAGAAAAGAAGAAAAGAAAGCATGCCAACGGAAGGACAGAGTGAGACAGAGAGAGATGAGAAGCACGAGGCCAAAGAGTCGAGAACGGAAAGACCCACGACAAGCCACGCATGCTCTCTTAGATGATCCCTCTCCCTCGCCTCCTTCCAGAACCCCATTGTGTGAATATTGGCAAGCGTGTTGTGTTATATTGCAATTAAGGGCACCGTCCGCGGTACAAAAACTCAGTCTGTTTAGCAAGACGGATGTAAATGCCGCAGTCAAAGCCCCGATATAATTATTGGCTTTGGCGGTGTGGTGGGCAGGGTACGGGAGGGTGGCGACGGGGTCGTCTTTCCTTTGATTGCTATCTGTGGTTTTGCCCCGGAGACCTAAGTACCATGAAAATCGCGACAGGACCAACTTGCGATGCGTACTGGGTGCACGAGCGTGTGGTAGAACGGATGGGAACCTAAGGGATAAGAGAGAAATACCAGGAAACAGGAGGTAAAGAAAGGAGCAGAGGGGAGGGAGGGAGAGGCGGAAGGGGAAGAGGCGAGGGGGAAGGGAGGGGGAGAAGAAAGGGAGGGCATCCAGGGCCGAGGCGAGTTCTGGGCCCAAGCGTTGGAGAGAAGCAAGGCTTAGTAAGCAAGGAAATGAAATGGGAGTAAAGACAGCGAGAGAGGGAAAGCAGGAGGAAGAGAGATGACAGATATAGAAATAAACCAGAGAGCGAGAGGCGCGGGGGGTGGTCGTTTTAGATTAGGATCGTATTATAAAATACAGAGAGAGGAGAGGGGGTAAAGAATATATGTAGATAGATAGCTACAGGCAGAGAGGAAGAGAGAAGATAGGGGTTGGCAGAGAGAGAGAAAGCAGAAGAGATAGCGGCTGTTGAGAGAGAGAGCCAAAAAAAGAAAGAGAAAACGCAAGCAAAACGGAAAAAAGGAAAGGGAGAAAGACAGGGAAAAGAAGCACAGGACAAAAAAAAAAAAAAAAAAAAAAAAAAAGAAAACGTAAAAAACCTGAGTGTGTCTATTTGCACATACCCAGCATCCACTGCATCAGGGACTGCTCACTCCATACTGAATTTAGTGAAAGTGACCTCCCGTTAATCTTTCTTTCAAATGTCATATTCAACTTTTGCTTTTTCATCGGCTTCGGAATTCGCGTTCCCGACAACAACTCCCAACACTTTAACATTTACTGCAATACATTCTGAGGCTATATGCAGTAGGCAACAGAAAGAAGTGCGAAGAGAGATAGAGAGAGAAGAAAATTAACATGAGAAAGAGAATGATGAATGTACTATCGCAGATAGACAAAAAGAAAAACGAAATGAAACAAAAGAAAGAGTAGGCAATATAAAGAAAAGAAAATAGAAGAGAAGGAGAGAGAGTGAGAGAGAGAGAGAGAGAGAGAGAGAGAGAGAGAGAGAGAGAGAGAGAGAGAGAGAGAGAGGAGATAGAGAGATGAGAGAGAGAGAGAAGAGGAGAGAGAGAGAGAAGAGAGAGAGAGAGAGAGAGAGAGAGGAGAGAGGAGAGAGAGAGAGAGAGAGAGAGAGAGAGAAAGAACGAGAGAGAAAGAGAGAGAGCGAGAGAGAATGAGAGAAAAGAGAGAGAGAGAGAGATCATGATCACCCTTTTTTTCCCCTCAGTGTCCCTCCCTTCCTCGCTCGCTGGTTGTAGTCCAACATTTTTTTTTTTCTTCTTTCTCTTTTTTTTTAATTCTTTTTCTTAACTCCCAAGACGAATGGGCAGAGGAGAAGAATCCCCTCGCTTGCATCTCCCGAGGTTTTAAGAGGTCCTAGAAGTGTTTTATCTTCCTGGACGGAGTGTTGCATGAGCTGGCTTGGTGGAAGGAGAAAAGGAGTATGCTAAATCTTCGCATTCATTTTAACCTTTTCTTCATTCTGCTCGACTTTTCTTGAGTTTATATATGTTTATATTCTGTGTTTTCTTTGGTTTAAAGCTCATTCGTTCTTTGTTTTTTTTGTAATTGTTATCATCGGGTATTTATAACACTGTTGGTATGAAACGTACCTTTTTTTATATCTATTTATTATCATTATTATTATTATTTTACGAAACTTGAATTGAATTGAAGACATGATATACCTTCAACGCTGTAAGACATTTCATCTGCAAATCTCTTTCGTAATCTGAAGAATGGTAAGAATTAAATATATCTTTCTTGGAAGTGGACATTGTGGGTCTTTATAGCATTATCACTTTATGATGGCCGTCATTCGCTTCTTGACATTTTGACGGTAGTAATTTATTCTTTTATGTCTTATGCAGAATTTCATTATACCTACTGTTTATTTTTATCATTAACACAATTATTATCATCATCTTCATCATGGTCTTCATCAACATCGTCATCGTTACCGTCATCGTCATCGCCATCATCACCATCATGATCAACATTATCATCATTATCATTCACATGGTTACTATTACTGTCTTCATTTTTATTGTTATTTCACTTATCAATATTATCATCATTATCATTATCATTGCTATAATAATCATAAT
This sequence comes from Penaeus vannamei, assembly GCF_003789085.1. Lineage (NCBI taxonomy): Eukaryota > Metazoa > Arthropoda > Malacostraca > Decapoda > Penaeidae > Penaeus > Penaeus vannamei. The sequence goes on from NW_020869860.1 coordinate 1,355,342, forward strand.
AACAATAACAATAATGATAAGAATTATTATTATCATCGTCATTATCATTATTATTACCTCTGCCAAGGAGGTTATGCTTTTATTAGCGTTGGCTAGTTAGCTTGTTTGTTCGTTAGCTTGTTGGTTAGCAGGATAACTTTTAAAAAAACTATTTACTATAAAAAAATAGACATATTTATTACATCCTGCGTATCATAACTCAAAAA
>NW_020869860.1:1360547-1372798 GCF_003789085.1 Penaeus vannamei
CAGTGATGATGATATCAATAACAATAATGATGTTGATGATAATAGTAGCAAAAGTAATAAAAATAATGATAATAATAATAAAAATAATAATATTAATAATGATGATGATGATAATGATAATGATATTAATAATGATAATAATAATAATAATAATAAAAATAATAATAATAATAATAATAATAATAATAATAATAATAATAATAATAATAATAATAATAATAATAATAATAATAATAATAATAATAAAACAATAGAAATGAAAATGATTAGGACAATAATACTAATAACAACAATAGTAATCACAATAATAATAATAGCAAAAAATAATAGTGATAATAATAATGATGATGATAATAATAATAAAAAATTATAATGATAATGATATTAACATAGTAGTAGTAGTAGCAACAGCAATTGTAAAGATAATACAATGAATTCAGTCTTACAGACAGGAATATTACAAATGGATAAAACTAAGTAAATGTGTTGATTTCCTCTAAAGCTGCAGTAACAGGACAACACATCAACGAACTGCATTAGAATTATGCAGACTTTTGCCATGAACATAAAGTCAATATCATTGTCTTTTCCTCGTAAAGTCCCAAGTCCATAGGTCATTAAGTCTGAATAACAGCAATTCGTTTCCAAATCTGGACGTGAACTGTTTGCTTTTGGAGACCAAGGGATACGCCAAGCATACTTAATGGATTTAATTCGCTTTTACGGACGAATAAAGTATCAAAGGTGAACGAGTTATAAAGTGTCCTCTGGTAAAAAGGGGAAAAAGGTGCAGTTGAAGGTTACTATAGGTTGCATGCGTGCAATAAACCTCTGCGTGACCCTTCTCTGGTTCTGAGGCCACGCGATATGCGTTATGTGTACAAAAGGTACGCTGACCTCACAGACAACGGTGACCTATTTATGCATAATATTCTCCTTAATTTATTAATGTTATGCATTTCAGGGATATATGAGAATCAATGTGATTGTGAACATTATTTTTTGCCTATGTAATGTTAAACCAATGAAGGAGAGATAAATCATAAGTACAGTTTCTATCTGTTTGCTAGTTTTGAAAAAGAGGTAATCTAACTCGAAGTAGAATTTCTGTTATCTTCCATACACAGCAGCTGTGAATGATAAATACCCATAGGATGGAGTTGCCAGCCTGGCCTGTAAATATGGTAGTTGATACTAATGTCAATGCCACGTAGATCGATAAACATAATACACTATTATGTACTGAACATTCACATTCATATGAATGAAATAGCGCTTCATTTACATAAACATATATTGTAGTTATGCATATATAAGCCAAACAGATCCGGCTAAAGGAACAAACCATCACAGAATGAGAAACAGAGGAAGAGACGTGGAGGGGACGCGGATGCAGTCAGCTGTAACTTGTAAGGGGTCACTAACAAGCCATGATCAGTGTGCCAATCAGCGTCTGTCTCTATACAATAGAATTGTCTCGCGCATCTTTATAAGCTTTGGGCTTCATGTGACAAATAGATACGGCAGTGCAGGTAAATAACGAAACGTTACTAATGATACAAAACATTATATTTCATTATACAGAATCGATACATACATACAACGAAATTATACAAAGTGTAACCGATACTATAATCATAGTTCAGTGGTTTTCAACCTCCGTTTCGTGTCATGAGAGGCATTTCTTTCTTACTTCTTAATTTACTATTTAGTCTTGAACACTAGGAAAATTGACAATGTTTGTTACAGAATATGAACTGGTAGATGAAAATATGCTTAAACATTATTAAAGACAATAATAATAGTCATATTAATAATGATAAACGGATCGAGTGTCTTTGAAATGCTTTCGTCGAGTTGCAGATATAGTGATTTCCTCAAAATTTGGGAAATCGTTTTCCTTAGCAACAAATGTAAGCTTCTTCCTCCACGCTTATGTAGCATTAATCGTTAAATTCCTTCAGCGATATTTAAAGGCTTAATGGGACAATACACTAGTTTGTGACATTTATAGATGCTTGTATGTCGTTACAATCGAGCATCGTGGCTAAGGTTCATTTTAGAAAGAGCCTCAGATGTCTAATGCGTGTGTGTGTGTGTGTGTGTGTGTGTGTGTGTGTGTGTGTGTGTGTGTGTGTGTGTGTGTGTGTGTGTGTGTGTGTGTGTGTGTGTGTCTTTATTTGTTTTCGTTTGCTTCCTAAGAGTATTGGTACCTCTGCAGTCGAGTAACCAGATTCTCGCAGTTCTAACCCCTATGGCTCAATCCAAACAGAATAACATACAGTGTGTGAATAAACCATCTGGAACTCAGGGTGTCATAGATGGAAAATACTATGCAAATATATGCACAACTCTCAACGGTTATACTTGACCTTAAGAAACGGGTAAATAGTTGTTCCTCGACTGCGACCGCGAGGTATGGGCACCTTCTAGGACGTGTATCTTGCGGTGCCGGAATGTTGAAGGCCTAGAATGCCTACGTATTATTTTAACATATTATGGAACAACATATGTGTGTGTATGTATATATATTTATTCATCTCTATATATATTTATATATACATACGTATATATGCATACATGTATATATGTATGTGTGTGTGTGTGTGTGTGTGTGTGTGTGTGTGTGTGTGTGTGTGTGTGTGTATATAATATATATATATATATATATATATATATATATATATATATATATATATATATATATATATATATACATATATTTATATATTGAAGGAAATGAGAGAAGAACGCCATGAAAACAACTTAATTCAATTGTGAATGTGTGTGTGTGTGTGTGTGTGTGTGTGTGTGTGTGTGTGTGTGTGTGTGTGTGTGCGCTGACCCCTACCACAAAAATTGCTAGAGATAGACAGACAGACAGACCGAGAGAGAGAGAGAGAGAGAGAGTGTGTGTGTGTGTATGTATGTGTGTGTGTGTGTGTGTGTGTGTGTGTGTGTGTGTGTGTGTGTGTGTGTGTGTGTGTGTGTGTGTGTGTGTGTGTGTGTGTGTGTGTGTGTGTGTGTGTGTGTGTGTGTGTGTGTGTGTGTGTGCGCGTGCGCGCGCGCTATAACCCTGACCCCCCACCACGAAAAATTGCTTTGGTAGGCCTACGCGCCGCCAAATTGCTCTGGGTATAATGCAGTGCGGGACAAGACCATAAAGGCCCTATCATAGCTCCTCCTGTCGTAAAGATCCAACTCTGCAGGCCATTAGTGGTGAATAATTGCAAGATTCGTTTCTAAAACCATATCGTAAACCTTTAGAAGATGTTTCCGTCATCCCTTAATGCACGCAATGATTTTTTTTTCTTTTCGTTTCTTTTTCTTTTTTTTTTTTTTTTTGCTTGCGCCTAATTCAATTCTTTACGGAAGATTAGTAGTTCCAACAGCAAAACAGCGATAAGAGTGAGTCAGGTCCGAAAGCCAATGCACGATAAAGGGACTACATGTTGCATGCGTGTTGAATGCCTTGGCGTGACAGCCTTCGGGTCCCTCGGCCACGCTAGACAACCGCAGGCGTACGGGGGGGGGGGGGGCCAAGCAAGGGACGGCCATCTGCTTCTTGCTATGGTTTGCTTGCTCTTGTTATTGGGTACGTATGACTCTTCCTCCTCTGTTTCTACTTCTTTTTCTTTTCCTCTTTTAGTTTTCACACACACACACACACACACACACACACACACACACACACACACACACACACACACACACACACACACACACACACACACCACACACACACACACACACACTTATATACATATGTATCTAAATTTATGTAAGGTTAGCCTTTCAAATTAATTCTAAACAGAACTTTGTATGCATTTTGCAAGAATTGAAAATGAAAAAATATAGCAGCGCCATATGTATCGTCATTACTGCATATAATATAGCAATATGCAATAACTAAGACTCACTAGGTAACCTTTGTAGCTGCCAATCCACATAGGTAAAAAAATATATATTCCTCCTGTATAAGCTCCAGAAGAACAAATGGCGAAATTGAGAGAAACCACCAATCACATCTAACCGATAAACCTACCACACCAACAAATGAGGTAATATACCTCAACAACTATCGCGGTTGTCCCGTAGAATATTCGTATAACGCCCCCACGTACAATACGATAAAAATCTTTGACGGACCAAGTATGCGAATTGATCCATCGTCCCGCACGAAAATCATTTCATTTCTTAATTATTTAACTTGAAAATTTCTCCTACTTGTTTTTTCTCCTCCGTCGATTATTTCTAATATTGGCAATCCAAATTTTAAAATGATATTTATTCACCTTTATTTATGAACCATCTCAAGACTTGCAATCAATACCACCAACTGAAAAAAACATATGAATTTCAATACAATAAAATAATATGTAATAAACCAACATAAACAAAATCATGATAGGAAGCAAACCTAGCAACACCGTAAAGAAGATCCTAGAGTAAAAAGGAAAGTATAAATGCTTCCAAACTGAGAGAAGTTAAATAGTCAGAAAATTTGATTAAACTTCACTGCCTAAACGTCAGTAATCTATCCTCATTATCCAAATCTCTACCCATGTAAGACTTAACGTGAGGCGCATGATTAAAAGAGTTTGCATCTTGTTTTATCGTATTATCAATGAGATCTAATAGTATAATTAAATATTGATAATAAACCAATCTCCAATTGCCAACCTGAACCCCTTTCTCGGGACGACTATGTTGTCTGCTTACTCATTGACAATACAAAGTACAAGACCAGCGTGTCGCCCCTTCAATTTCATATACATGATTGACTCCGTTTCTATTCGCCCCATGCCCAAAAACCAGATACCTGTACCGAGCTGCACAAAACACATCCGCCAAAAGTACATTATCATCAGATTACCTAAAATAAAGGTTGTTTATGATCGAGCTGTTTTCACCAATGAAGAACATTCCGATTATAAATGTTTAAGACCATCGCCACCTATCTAAAAGTTTTTTTTTTTTTATTATATTTTCTTATTTCTTATATTATTCTTACAAAACTTATTCCAGTATAATGCTCTAATATCACATTAATTTATTTTCAATGAGTCCTATAGAATCAATTAATTGGCCTTATTCTACTCAAGAAATAACTCCTTTCCTTTCCGATACATCCCTGTATTTATCTTCTCAATTCAATTATCATCTTATTTATAACTATTTCATCCAACTAGTGTACAAATCAACAGCAGCTTCTAACTAAAATAATACTTCTTGCGGTTATCCAACCTAAACCCATGATCCGTCCAATCCTTAACCCATAAAGTAAATCTCGTAAGAGTCATTAAATTTCATCCAAAAACGTGACCCAAATTCACCTTAACAATATATGTATTAACACCAATTAAATATCAGTTCCTTTTACATTCATTGATTGTATCTTATATCTCTGTGTTATCGTTTACTTTCTATATATACGCACAGTTCAATATGCATATAGACAGTATTGCCACACAATACTATAACCAACCTCGTATCAAACCATCTACACAAATAACTATTATTAATCATTATCGCAAAAGACAAGGAGCTCTATAAGTACATAGACACATCTAACTAGACTTGCTACCTCATTATTCTCAAGAGAGGTACACGATACGACAACTTGCACACATCCACCAGCGTACCACCAGCAGCCTGGACCTCTACTCACAGAAAAAGAAATAAAGAAAAAAAATGACTGTAAACCTGTATAATAACAATAATTATATACCAAAATCGAAGTCTCACCAAACCGAAAATTTTATGCAGGGGTGACAGTTTCCTTCCTGGTGCCTGGCCCCACGACCAACGAAACATATAGGTTACAACCCCCCGCTTTAAAATATAATCTAAGAGTTTTATAAACATACAGGTTCATATCCCAGATATCCAAAGCTAAAATAGAACAGTGACATATATGAATCTGATTAAGCACTACCCATCCTACTACGAACATCCGCATCGTAGTACTCCCTTCCGTTACACTCTACTTCGACATACGTTTGACTCGACAGTTCAATTATCCGTCTCCGGCGTAATAGGTCTTCCTTATACGTCCGTTCTCCTTTCAATCACCTCCCCCATGAACACATTGTTAACCACTCCCGCGTCACCCTTCCGTGACACCAAGAATACCATACCCATATTTTTACCTGCGACTCTACCCACCTTCACATGACCACAGCACGACCCCTTACTTAACGACCAACAGGCACACCACTACCGTGCCTCTCGCCTCTCCCTTCTCCTACTTATAATTCGTGTGTGTCTCATGACCCTGCTGCCCACACACACACACCACACACCACCCACACACCTCACACACCACACCACATCACCACACACCACCCACACACACGCCCCACGCACGCCACGTCACCACTACCCACACACACACCATACACAACTACACCACACCACCCCACCACACATACACACCACACAACACACACCTCCACCACCACCTAACAACCACAACCACAAACACAACACACACACTAACCACATACCAACATCCGCTACACATACCACTATTTAGAATATTGTCCTGCGTGTGCTCCCTCCCTCTTCCCTTCTCCCTCTCCCTCTCCCTCTCCCTCTCACCCTCTCCCTCTCCCCTCCCTCTCCCTCTCCCTCTCCCTCGCGCCTCCTTGTGTTTTGCGCATTCCCTCTGCCTAAACACGCTCATGAATGCTGTTATGAATGTAATTTTAATTTGATCATATGCCCATGAAATTTATATTACCCCTGTGCAGCATACCCTCTATAAACCAATCCCTACTAACGCAATCACTGCCTGCATCCAGTCACCTACCTCTGGTTATAACAAACACAAGCGAATGAACAAATAACCACAATCCAAGAGTCACCAAAGAACTGTATAACTCGTCTCTTTCTCCATTTGTGACACAATAATGATCAATTTTCAACTCCCAATTCACACCCTACGGAAGAGTCGCGAATTAACCGACCCATGAACGTCAGCAGCAGTTAACCGTAGAGTCACCACAAGCAAAAAGCATAACATTTCCAGATTCTTGGGCCTGACGATAGTCCAAAGTAGTATAAATCTCTATATGGATGGAAGTATAATTACGTACACAAACCGCCTCGCATGCTAAAGTATGATTTATTCTTAACGCTATTTGCTGTCCTTCCTTTTGTTTCAGCCAATATGGTTTTCTAATCATTATTACTATATATCATTTATTATCATATTATATTTATCATTCATATAGAAATAGTTATGAAATTTATTGAAAATCTGATATGTATTCCTACTATTTACCAATTTGAAAGTAGTAAGTACTAAATTAAATCCTACCGTTTTTCTGACGGATATATCATCAATATAATAATTTTCAGTTAACGATTAGTAATATCTAATTCTCTAATAACTACTTGTAATAGTCCTTGTAGAGAAGAAATATTCCATTCTCATTCCATAAAATCCAGGAAAACAAATATATATCCCGAGTTTCCCCAGATCTACACCCTAGTCCGAGATGGAAATATCTTACAATACAACCATCATCCTGCTCATTACATACTCTGTACTCATACCTCATAAAGTGTCCTCTGTTTGTTAATGATTGCGCAACACAACTGTTGCGTCCAAAAGAGCCCATGTGGAATAGGTAAAATCCAATCCTACTTATATTTATTTTCATGGGTGACAAATGCGCCAAATTTATAGAAAAATTTTAAAGCCTATTACCAATAATTTCCCTCTCACAACAATCCATAAATGATATATAGCGAACTCTCCCTTAAGCTGATCGATCGCCGGCTAATTATCTTAAAACAAGGTAATTATATATCAAAGGAAATATCCACCGAATCAAATATTATCCTCAATGCAAAAAGAATGATTGAAAAATAATTCCCTATACCAGCCCTAGGTTGAAGGTGTGAGTCGCACCCGCTGATAAAAAGGCTTGACGCACTGTCCCCTTCTCTCCTAACTTCCACAATCCTTTGATAGTTTCAGATATTCTCAAGAATGAAAAGAGAGAGATAAGAGACTACAAAAACAAACTTAACAAATAGTGACTATTAAAATAAAAAAAAAAAAAAGATAAAAATAAAATAAGATAAATTCAGTATACATAGAGACGTAATCGTTATTTATTGCCCCCCATTTATTACGCCTCTAGTTCTCATATTAAGTTAAAAACAAAGTTCCCTTACATTTATTCAAGCGTGCATGTCTGACTTCACAGAGAGTGGAGAGAAATATAGCCCGCTGAAGGATATCTTCAGTGATTTTTAGATTCTGCTCTCGCCTACCCATATGCAACACGCGGAAATAGACCACTCCTTTCATTATTGAAACGTCCTCCCTGTTGACTCCCTCCCATGCCGAAAAAAATCTGCGCTTGGCACTCGGTACCCATCGACCCACAAATAAGATGAGCCCACTGTATGCGATACAAATGTGATCGAAAATTCAAATCTCGCTGCCCAGTTAGGCCTCCAAGAGTGACTGACCAGGATGTCCTGTGAAATCTAGGCGAAAACCTAAAGAAACGAATTACGTTTGTTTGAGTATCGCTGTGTGGAAGTAACTTCAATCTAGTGCATGCGTTTTTTTCACCCACCAAAACTAAGTGCTTGGAGCATTAATAGATCAGTAGTAGTATATCTGAATAAAAAACTATAAGAGCCAATTTATGATATAAATAACAGTAATGACATTTCAATATATATGCCTAATATATAATGTCAAATGTTATAACGTAATAAAATATATTAAACATACTAATATATATAATATTCATAACATATAACATTATAATTATAATGTGATATATATGTATTGATATATATAAATATATATATGTATTAATATATGCATATATAACTATATATATAATAAATATAAGTATGTAATATTAATGTATGTATATATATATATATATATATAATATATATATAATATATATTATATATATATATATATATATATATCCGTAAATCTAAATGTTTTTCGCTGTTTATCTTCTCTAAGAGATCTCAGAACTAGATATACGCATATGACATTGCATGTGACTGAAGCGTAGTCCTCCCTATGCCACTTCAGCTTTTTTTTAATTTAGTATAAAATATGGAACGAATGTTGCTCACTCATTCTTTCATATTAATTCTGACTTTTTCAATGGGGTAATTAATGAATGACAAAGATTCCCTCATATTTGAGGCGAGCATTCAAATCCGGAAATTTCTCCACATACTCTTGGGAGAACTGTAGACGTCTGAGCGCCTTAAGTAGTCTGTCAACGGAAAGAAGCCTTATTTCCATACGGCTTCCCATTCTCGTTAAGGAAATTGGATTCTGCAACTCTTTTTGAACTTGTGAAAATGAGTTTTTAACATGATTCTTCTGGAGTGATTAGATAAACTGTGGTCCACTATTGCTGTCCACTCCATATCTCTTCTGACATGAAGTATCTATCCTGGAAATCTATTCTGCCACCCTTCAATATTTAACGAACTAGTGCGAGTGTTTGCTTAAAACTCCAAAGGTTTAAACCATAAAACCTATGGAACCATTTCCCAACTACCTAGGGACAATCAGTCATTTTATGGAAGGATAGAATATTTACCTCGTGGCTAAATCTCTAAATCTACAATTCTGCCCAAACAAGACTTCCCAAATCCACCTTCAGAAAATTCTAGCTCTGTTTGTTCTGCACGGAATAAGGGAGAGGGAGGAAATACGAATGGAAGGTTAAAGGGAGTTAAATCATATCTGGAGCAGATTACAGAATAGTAAGGGTCGGTGCCATTTTTTACAGGAATGCTAAGCGTAGGATTTAAACCTTCGTTGTAGATGGAGAATGAAACCGGCTCTTTGGTTTCTGTGACTCCTTTTCTTCTTTCAAGTGCCATTCAAGTCTGACAGTCGATGCAATGCCAGATCCCTTTTCTCCCTTTTTTTCATACTGCAAAGTAAGTGAATGAACGCGCACGCTTGTCTTTTTTTTCCTTTTTGCATATAGCAACAAATGTATATATGTGTGTGTGTGGGTGTGTGTGTGTGTGTGTGTGTGTGTGTGTGTGTGTGTGTGTGTGTGTGTGTGTGTGATTTGTACACACACATCAAATAAAACACACTATATTAATATAATATTTATATATATATATATATATATAATATATATTATTATAATATTAATTATAATATATAATACTATATATATATATATAATATATATATATATAATATATATTATTTAATTTTATATATAATATATATATTATAAATTTATAATATTATATAAATATAATATAATATATATATATATATATTATATAATAATATAAATAATATTTATTTAATATATATAATATATATATATATGTTAGTAATATGTGTGTGTGTATGGTCGTGTGTGTGACGTGTGCGTGTGATGCGTGAGTGTTTGATGTATGTTATAATTTTTCTAACTGTGGTGCTGTATGCGTGTGTGGTGTTGTGTTGTATGTGTGTGTGATGTGTGTAGTTAGTTGTATTGTGTGTGTGTGATGAGCGTGTGTGTGTGAGTGTTGTGTTGTGTGGTGCTATGGATATGTGTTAATATTAATTCAATATGATTATGATGATATATTATATATGATAAACTCTATACTAGATATAATTATGTATCAATATCTTATCTATCCATTACTGATTAATATCTTGAGTTTCTTTTATATCTTATTAATCTATTAAATATTACCAATCCATACCCTTCTATATTATTTCTAATCATTATCATCTACATACAATAATTGAATTAGTTGATGATGCATATTTCATATACATATGTAGACACAACCACATCTACACACAACTACATTCTAACACACACACACCAACAACACCACACCTACAAACACACACATCACACACACACACTATCAAACACACACCACTCACACAATATATAATATACATATTATATATAGGATTTAATATTAATTATTATTATATTATATGTAAATCTTTATAATTATATAATAGCATATATTGAGTATTTATTAATTATTAATTTTATATGTACAAATACTACATTCATGGGTATATGAATAATAAATACATTGATACTTTACATGAATATCCCAAAACACTTCTTAAAAAAAAAGTCTTTGAAATTAGACATTGGACTCTGCCTCTCCCATTCATTTCTTCAGTGGATTGTACATATGTATAATCTTTTTTCCGAAAAGGTAGGAAAAGTTTTGCTACGTACTTGTCGATGTGACAAGTTAAATTAGAAGAACCCTGAAGAAAGAAAGAGCGGAATGATGTGAGAGAGATGAGAGAGAGAGAAGATGAAGATAAGAATTAGATGAGAGAGATGAATTAATTTAATAATTAACGTAGAAGTATAGACGAGAGATCGACATAGGAGAGAATTGAAGAATTAGGAATTATTATAGAGAATCGCAGAATGAGAAGAGTACTGATATCTTCTGTATACTACCGATTAACTGATATTGAGATTCATTACTGAGCTTATTTACTGACTGATCAATAATTATGATTTAATTCTGAATTCTGACCAAATTGATACTTGAGACATGTATTAATTGATGCAGACCTGTATCCAATTGCCTGTAAATACTGATATATAATTGATCAATTTACATCCTGAGTTAATCATTTACTGACCCTAAATTGACTACTGAATAATATATTTGATACTAGGACTGACTCAAATGATCTGTACTAACCATATGGCTACGGCCTGATGTTGTAGGTAAGGATGAACGTGAATTAGGATTTAGATGGTACTGAGATGAGCATTGACAAACAATAAGCTCGACATCGAATGAAAGATTAAAAAAACTAATTATCATCCCTCAGCCACTCGATCTCTCACCATAACTACCAATAACCCCAAACCACCGATCTGGATAACAAATCAAACCGTAATAAGCCATTCATGTATATCAAGCTATGGCACTGCAAATAAGGTCAATTCCAATAAGGCAAATAAACGTCTCTTGAGATACGTTTTTTTTTATCACAATCGGTAGGGGAAAGCAACTGCTAAGGAGAGAAAGCCAGACCTTTTATCTTTTATTATTTATATTTATTAATCATTATTTAATTTTTTCATTTTATTTATAACATGTGAGTGTAACTGACCTGAAGAGCGAATGGTTTGGAAGATTCCATAGCAATTGGAGCACGAGATGAGGCAGCAGACGAAAAATAGAATTTTGGTTAGATTATATGCTATACTCAATTTGGTCAAATCCTA
>NW_020869860.1:1390420-1395420 GCF_003789085.1 Penaeus vannamei
CCCCTCTTTACCCACCCTTCCTCCTCCCTTTTCCTCCCCCTCCCCCTCGCCCTCCTCCTCCGCTCCTACCTATCTTCCCCTTCCCTCCTTCTCTCCCTTTTCCCTTCCCCTGCCCCCCTCCCTCTTCCCCCCTCCCCCAGGTAGGAATGCCTCGGGTTACATTCCACTTCCAAAATGGACGGCCACTAAGCCTCGCCATTGCCTCCACCGCAGCATAAATTTCAATATCCCGATCCGTTACGAGCAAAATGCACACACACGCAGATATATGTTGTGTTGTCGAAATTTGTATGGTAACGTTTTGTGTGTGTGACGCTTGTAAGTGTGTAATGTGTTTCCTTTTTGAGCGCGTGGTCGGCGGTGGCACAGTGTGTGTTCTTTTATACCTATTTAGTATACATATATCTATCAGTATTATAATATATACATATATATATTATATATATTATACGTAGAGTTATACTAGTAGTATATATAATTTTACTATAGTCGATACAATTTATTCATTCCTTCTCTTATACTACTATATATATCTATACATATCATAAATATATATATTATATATTATAATATGTGTGTGTGTGCTTGGTGTGTGTGTGTGTGTGTGTGTGTGGTTCGTAATGTATTATATATATATATAATATTATTCTTTATATATATATATTTAATATTAATATTCATATTAATCTATATATCATTTACCCATATATTACTACTCTATTACTTATGTATCTATATTCCTATCAATATATTATATATACTATAATATATATAATATATATTATATATATATATATATATGCTGTATATAGTATCTATATATATTATATATATATATAATACTTATATATATATAGTCCTGCTAAGGTATATGATATAATCGCTATTATACTTTAATAAACAGTATGTGTCTATTCCAATGTGTGTGTACCTCCTATGTCCATATATATATATATACCTTATATTATCTTATATTATATATATTATATATATATTATATATATATATATATATATATATATATATATATATATATATATATATATATATATATATATATATATATATATATATATTATATATATATATATATAATATATATATATAAAGAGAGAAAAAAAATATTAACAGACACTTAGACAAGAGCACACAAAATTAAACATATCCGTTTACTCTTACCTGTATTACTTACATACAACATGAAATATAATTATTATCTGAAATAGTGAAATAATTACATATACGTGTAATTATAATTACTTAAATATAGCAAAGTTATTAAATTATATTCACTGATAAAAATTACTTGTCACATACAGCTCATCTTCATAAATACCAAGAAGTAGATCTGTCAGACAAATATCAATAAAGAAATTAAAAAGTAAGATGGAAACGGTATTTTTTCCCACAAGCAAGGCGTGATTGCAGCCACGACTTCTCGCAATGGAAAATTCACCCCTGAAGAAGAGCTACGATTTGAAGCAGGTTTCAAAGATACGTTCGGCAACGTCTTACTCTGATACATAATTTCAAGACGAAGAAGATGTTGAAGATTATTTCCCAAGCACTTTATATGTAGCCATGATTGTAATAAATCTATGATATAGTTATTTATGAGAAATGATTTTATTGGTGATAATATTAATGCTAGGAGAGTACGGGACAAAGAAGGTACAAAGGTCTAAAACTATGAGGTCGATGATGATAGTGATGATGATGATAATAATAAACAATAATGATGATAGTTATCATAATAATAATGATGATTATTGTTATTATTCTTGTTGGTAGTAATAATAATGGTAATGATAATAACAACAATAATGATAATAATAATAACGAAAATAATGAAAGCAATAATAATAGTAAAATTAATGATAATAATAATAACAAGATAATAACAATTAACAATCCTAAAACAAAAGGCCTAACCCCCGGAAGTTAACAAGTGCACAAAGCTTTTCGTAAAAGTTTCACGCAGGCAGCCCGGGCCAAGATTAAATTAAGGCTGGGATATACAATTAACATTTTTAAGCTAATCACAATTTTCTTTTCATCTGCATATATCAAAGATAATGAAGAAAATATGGGGAAATAAATCACGCTTTTCCGAGAGTTGGCTTATGAAAAGGACGGAGCAATTAATTGGTGAAATTATGGTGTCTGATTTTAATCCTTATTGTTACGGATGTGGAAATATCATAATTAGCTGTTAGCTTCTTAGCATGATGTTGTGTTTTTATTGCTATCGTTATTATCTTCATTATTGTCATTTATGTATTTTTTATTATGATTATTATTTTTCTAATTATTGCTGTCTTTATTATCATCAATACTACTACCTTTTGATATTATTACTATTATTATCATCATAATTATCATTATTATCATAATTATAAGTAGTAGTATTGTCATTATCATTGTTATCATTATTATCATTATGTTTTATCGTTATTACTATTATTGTTATCATTATTTTGTCATTAACAATAATGATGATAATAACAATAATAACATTAATAAATCATCATCATATCATAATCATTATAATCATTATCATCAATATCATTATCATTATTTATAATTATTTTTGCTATATTAATATCCTTTCAATTATCATCAATGTTTTTTAATCACTACAGTAGTTATTGTTATGAACATCATTTCGCGTCTGCTTTGTATTTTTACTATCTTAATTATATTATTATTATCATTATTATATTATATTATTTATAATATTATATTCTATTAATTATCATTAATTACTATTACTAATTACTATTATATATCGTTTTATTACTATATTATTATTATCTTTATACAACATTATTGTTACCATCAGCACTATCATCTTTATTATTATTATTATTATTATTATTATTATTATTATTATTATTATTATTATCATTATTATTATTATCATTTATTATTATCATTATGTAATTACTGTATTACTACATTATTGTTTTTTTTATTATTTATGTTTTATTTATTACTGTTGTTACTATCATCATCATTCCGTGATTACCATATGGGTTTTTCCTTTGTTGTTGTTATCACTGGTATAATAATATTCGTACTAATTTCAACAAGCTGAGCATTCATTTATTTTGCCATTGAAGTTGCTAGTGAGTCCTAAAATAGAACTGCGATTTTATTTTCAACCAGCTCCGAATTCCAGCTAAAAAAATATGAATAAAGATAAGAAAAAATAGATAAAAAGAAAAAGGAAAAGGCCGATATCCCGGCGTACCCAGCTTTTACATTGGCCAGAAGGGTTTGCATATGGGCTGCATGCAATCTTTCACTGGCAACAGCTTTTTAGTGCTATGCAGGAAATGCACAAACACAGACACACACGCATACACAATCACCCCCAGACACCTACCTACACGCATATATATACATGCATACATATATGTATATATATATATATATATATATATATATATATAATATATATATATATATATATATATATATAATATATATATATATATATATGTATATATATATATATATATATATATTATATATATATATATATATATATATATATATATATATATATATATATATATATATATATATATATATATATATATATATATATATATACATATACATATACATACTTGTATACACATATATATGTATATGTATATGTATATATACACATATATTCTCCTACACACACTTGTGTGTGTGTGTTTATGTGTATATAGATAGATAGATGGATAGATAGATAATAGCAATGATAATAACAAAAAAATATGATAGTATCATAACAAAAATGATAACTATAACACTAATAGTGAAAATGATAATAGCAATAATAACAATGATAATAATTATAATTATAATCATAATAATAATTATAATACTAATGATTGTAATAATGATGATACTAATAATAAAAATAATAGTGCTACTGCTACTATTACTACTACTACCACCACCACCATTAATAATAATAATAATGATAATAATGATAATTCAAATGATTATAATATAATCATAACAATAATAACAACCATTATAAGAACAAAACAACAAAAACAAAAAAATAGGAATAGTGATAATAATAGTAATAATAATAATAATAATAATAATAATAATAATAATAATGATAGCAATGATAATAATAATAGTATTAGTAATAATAATAACAATAATGATAATAATAAGAAATAATAATAATTGATAATAAAGATAATAATAAATAATAAGATCATAATAATCATAATAGTAATAATGAGAATGAGAACAACAACAATGATAATGACGATGATGATAATCACAATAATAGTAATAAGAATAATGATAACGATAATGATAATAGTAACAACAAAGATGATGATAACAATAATGATAGTGATAATAATAAAGATAATGATAACAATAATGATAGTGATAATAATAAAAACAATATTTATAATAATATTGGTAATAATAATGATAATGATTATAAGGAAAATAACATCAATACCTTTTACAAATTATAATAGTATTAATGATAATAATGATAACTACAATGGTAATAAATAACAACAATGATAATAATAACAAATATTAAAACAATAAAAATAACAAAAGTAATAATAATGTTGACGACGATAATAATTACATCAATAATATCAGTAAACAATAATAATAACAATATGCATGCTGATAATGATTATAATAACGTAATGATAATAATAAAAATTAGAAAAAAATAAGATGATATAGATAATAATGATAGTAATAGTAATCATAATAATGATAATGTTAATGATAAGCATAGTAATGATAGAAAATAATTATCATAATTTTTTATCCTTATTATTATCATTACTATCATGATAATATAATTAGAATAACAACAACAACAATAACAAAACAACAACAACAACAACAACAACAACAACAACAACAACAACAATAATAATGGTTATGAAGACGAGAATAGTAATAAGAATGATAACAATAATTATAATATTAATGGTGATAATAATAAC
>NW_020869860.1:1407920-1411770 GCF_003789085.1 Penaeus vannamei
GAGAATCGACAATTCACTCAAAAATGAACAAAATTTCAGAAAATTGTAAAAAAAAAAAAAAATGACGGAAAAAGTGCTAGTGTGACGGCACCTTTATGGTTCTGCTTCTACTATTATTGCTTCTGCCTCTACTATTGCTGCTGCTGCTGCTACCACTACTGATTCTGCTTTTACTACTACTGCTTCTGCTTCTACTACTGCTGCATGTGTGTGTGTGATGTGAGTGTGTGTTATATATATATATATATATATATATATATATATATATATATATATATATATATATATATATATATATATATATATATATATATATACATAATAATAATATATAATATATATATATATATATATATATATATATATATATTATATATATATATATATATATGTATGTATGTATGTATGTATATATATTACAACCTAAACGGTATAAATTGGTGAGAGTTACATAATTAGAAAGTAAATAAAAAGTACTTTCTTATTCCCTGCTTCTTTGCTACCGTTTGTATAACGGTTTTTATCACTCTCATCTTGCCGTAGCAAATAAATTTTACCTTTAAACTTTACTATGCACATCCGCGCAGACCATTCATAT
This sequence comes from Penaeus vannamei, assembly GCF_003789085.1. Lineage (NCBI taxonomy): Eukaryota > Metazoa > Arthropoda > Malacostraca > Decapoda > Penaeidae > Penaeus > Penaeus vannamei. Next base: position 1,408,519 of record NW_020869860.1, read on the forward strand.
AAACATGGAAATGTGTTTGTAAATATTCATGGCTGCGTACGTAGTAATACTTAAAGTAAGGAATAGCGTAAGCATATAAAGAAAACTAAGAATTCTCCTTCATAAAGTCACTCAGCAAATATGTAAAGTTTTCCAGGTGTATATTTGACATATTAATCTGCTCTTAGAGTAAAACTAAGGAGTTGCTTTTTATCAAAGTTTTTACTAAGTTGCTCTGCTTCTCTCTCTCTCTCTAACTCTTCGCATTTCTCTTCTTCCTCCGCATTTTCTCGTCCTTTTCCTTCTCTCCCCCATCTCTTCCAACTCCTTCTCTCCTCCTCCTCCTCCTCCTCCTCCTCTCCTTCTCTCCTTCCCCTCCCTCCTTCCTTTTTTCCTCCTCATCCCCTCCTTCTATATCCCTCCTCCTCCAGCTCCCCTTTCTTTTTTCCTCCTCCTTTTCTCTTCCTCTTCCATTTTCTCTCCTCCCTTCTTTTCTTCCTCTCTTCCTTTTCTCCTCCTCCTTTTCCTCCTCCTCCTCTCCTCCTCCTTTTTTTTCTTCCTTTTTTTCCTCCACCGATCCAAGCTCTAATCAACCAAAACGCACGTATTGTGGAATACGAAAACCAACATTTCGAAACTATGAAAAAGAAAAGAAGAAAAAATCTACCATAAAAAAAAAAAAAAACAAAAAAGTGACAAACAAAAGCGAAATCACACAACACAGAAAGCAATTCATCCGCGCCGAAGATGCCCAACACAACTAAGAAGAAAGCAGGAAAAGGAGAAGTTGACACAATCCGATCTCAAACATTTATGGCCGAGTCAAGGATCGGGGCAAACTTGTTTCACTTTGGTGCAGGTTTGGCTGTCTTTGGCAAATACTGAATTCGTCTCCTCGTCCTGCCTTGCCAAGCGAAAGACCAAAGTTGAGCAGAACAAGTTTCATCCGCTGAATATCCTTAGTGGGGCCAAAAGTTAAGCCTTTACTTTAGGTCTGTGTGTGTGTGTGTGTGTGTGTGTGTATGTGTGTGTGTGTGTGTGTGTGTGTGTGTGTGTGTGTGTGTGTGTGTGTGTGTGTGTGTGTGTGTGTGGTGTGTGTGTGTGTGTGTGTGTGTGTATGTGTGTGTATATATATATATATATATATATATATATATATATATATTAATATATATTTATATATACATATTTATATATATATATATTATATATATATGTATATTATATGTGTATATATATGTATATATATATATATATATATATATATATATATATATATATATATATATATATATATATATATATGTTACACAACGGTTAAAATAAACAATGCTGTTGATTCCTATTTTACTGAAGATCTAAGATAACAAGGTTTTTAACTCCATGAATGACATCAAAGTAATAGAACAGAATCCAGGGCCTTGTAGTAAGAAACTAACGAACAGATAAATGCATAACCTAGGAACATAGAAATATTTTACACACATGCAATAGGATATTTCGTAAAAAATACACCACTAAACAGATTCAAACACTTATCCTAACCAGACCTATATATATCTGAGAACACATAAAACTTATACTTAAGTACTGGGATTCCTTGAATCTAGAAATAAGGTGATGATAAACACAAAAAGGGGGAAAGAACAAAGAGACGCTGTCGCCTGAGAGAGAGAGCGCGTGGAAGAGTGCAAGTGTCAACTCCTCTCATTGGCTGAGAGCCTACAGACATCCAGGTGGCCTCTCCCCATTGGCTGTAAGGAAAAATGCGCGCGAACTGTCAGAATCCCTAACATGGCACTGGCTTTAACACCTCCCTTTCTAAGAAGAAAAATTTACAATGAAATTTTTGTTTCAACAATATTTTAAAGTCGTGACAAGCAATCTGCAATCACATTATCCTTCCCTTTTATATGAATGATATTAAGATGAAACTCTTGCAAGTATAAACTCCATCTAGTTAATCGCTGGTTTTTATCTCTAAACTTGTTCAAATATTTGAGGGGATGATGGTCAGTAAACACCGTAATTTCATGGCCAGAAGGATTAAGGTAAACAGCAAAATGTTGAAGACCAAGTATAAGTGATAATAACTCTTTCTCAATGGTAGAATAATTTTTCTGGGCTGAATTAAATTTCTTACTAAAGTAACAAACTGGGTGATCAATGGCCTGGTCATCTTCCTGCAATAAGACGGCACCAGCACCAACATCACTTGCATCTACAGCCAATTTGAAGGGCTTACTGAAATTAGGAGCTTGCAATACAGGGGAATTAGAAAGAATAGCTTTGACTTGATCAAATGCTAGTTCACATTCCTTACTCCACTCAAAGTTGATACCTTTCTTCAACAAATCAGTAAGGGGAGCTACCACTTCTGTAAAATTTAAAATAAACATACGATAGTAACCTATCATACCTAAGTATCTTTGTAATTCTTTCCTATTCTGAGGTCTGGGACACCGACATATAGATTCAACTTTAGCCAGTGGTGGGGCTACTGATCCCTGTCCAATTACATACCCAAGATACTGTACTTGGGCTTTAACAAATTCACATTTTTCGAGGTTTACAACAAGATTAGCACTGGAGAATCTATTCAAGAGTTCTCCAACTTCAGAGATATGTTCTTCCCAAGAATCACTGTAGACAACCACATCATCTATATAAGTTACACAGCCTTTGATTCCTGCAGTAATAGTGTTCATCAATCTCTGAAAAGTGGCAGGAGCATTTTTCATACCATAGGGCATCACTTTACACTTATAAGTTTGACCCAAAGTAACAAAACATGAAATGTCCTGAGCTCGGTCAGTCAAAGGAACTTGCCAATATCCCTTTAGTAGATCAAACTTGCTAATGTAATTAGAACTTCCCACTTTGTCGATGCACTCATCCACCCTTGGTAACGGATATGTGTCTGTCTTAGTCAGAGCATTGACTTTCCTAAAATCAATACAAAATCGATATCCCCCATCAGACTTGGGCACTAGAGTCACAGGTGAACACCACTCACTTTGGCAAGCTTCAATTAGTCCATGTTCTAACATATAATTCAATTCTTGTTGAAGGGGCAAGACGATTTGGATTTACACGGTAAGGCGCCTGCTTCACTGGTGCAGCATCCCCCACATTCACATCATGCACTGCTAATGTTGTAAGTCCTGGTGAGTCCCGGAATACATCCTGATACCGAGACAAGAGTGAGACAAATTCTTCTCTCCGCTCTGCTGTTAGATGGGTGAGCTTATCTGATACCTTGGTCCAGGCGTA
>NW_020869860.1:1416870-1419370 GCF_003789085.1 Penaeus vannamei
GATGTCTCCACAGGGCACTGTATTATTCTCCCGCCAATTTTTGTTCGCCAGATGCTGTGCACAAGCGAATGATTTCACATTCAGAAACTGTCTGATCATATTCTAAAAGAGATTATTAGTTTCTTATATATATATATATATATATATATATATATATATATATATATATATATATATATATATATATATATATATTTACTTCGTTTATTTATGTTTATGTGTAATTGTTTATTAGTTTACATTGGCTCTCGCGTTTACCTTACCTCCTCTTTCTTCAATCAAATGTACTCATTCGAAATGGTATTAATAATCTGTTTTCTTATTAGGGGCATAGTTACCTATTCTGTTATTAAGATCAATATTTTCCTCTTCCTTTTGCCATACCAATTTATGTATACACACGGCAAAAAATCATTAGCAATTCTAGGTTAATTTTTGTTCAAACACTATTATTTTTCTCTCTTTCTGTTCAGCCATTATCACATTCTATTTACAGGTATCTCTTCCTCGTAAACTTAAACATATTTTTCCCTATATATTTCATCGCCCTAAAGATAAGTATAAAGGTATATAAATCGACCATAGAATAAATCAAGGGCTCGGGCAAAGAACTTGTGTTGAAAGTGATTTAAAGGCGTGTAAGCGGATAAAGTATAACTACTTTAAGCCCTCCAAGCCAAACGTTGGGGAGATGCCAGGACTTTCCAGAATGCTCTCCTTTCCTCTATTTGGTATGATATATTCTCCTCCCAGTATCAGCGAGGACTGCAGTAATTCATCACGGGGAATCAAGCAACGAAAGGGATATCGACTACCGACCCTTTGCTCGTGGAGGATGGGGTACCTTGTCCACGAAACAATAATTTGGGATTATCGTGCTCTATAGATGTTGTATAGCATTATGTTATGACTAGCAGTCTTAGTCACACACATGGACTTTAAGCCTTCTAGACATTACTGGAATTATCAAGCGGCTCAGGTAATCGCGCTCGGATGCTGCTTATCTTGATTTGTAATGTGTTCTTTCACACATTTCCGCTTCTGACAATACCTGTGATGAAAGTGATAAGAAATCGTAGTGTCACTCGAGAGGGGCGTGTGTCAGTGACGTCAGATGAGAGGATCGAGTTTTCGACTTGAGTAGGACTTCGCAGGGGAAGAGGCAAGAGGAAGAGAGAGATGGAAGATGTTAGACTATGACGAAGAACTCTGATGTCAATGATAGAAAGCAGCCAGTCGAGATCGCAGGAGACCGAAGATGGAGGAGAAGGGAACCGTGATCCGTCTACGGGAATTGGAAAAAAAAGGAAAAAGAAAATAGAAGAGAAGGATTTCACCAACTGAAGGAAATATTTACATCCGCTTTGCATACCCAACGGGCGTGTGTGTAAACTTACTTGCGAGTAAATGCGCTAATATCTACTTGAAAAGATTGAACGGAAAGTGATGTTTTGGGTAAATTGGTAGAGGGGAGTCTTAGCATAATTTTGAATCAGCGGAGCACATGTTGAATTGACAGCTTTAAGGATTAAAGGGTCCATAATGACGCTCCTTGAAGATAGTGTTACGCTCTACAAATTCTTATAATTTTTGTGTCGAATGTTAATCATCGTTTAGCACACTAGTTATGATTACTATTTCATGTAAATTCAATCTACTAGGCTCAATTTACCTAATTGATTTGTACTCTATAACAAATATTTAAACTACCGATGTATGACTTCTGGCAAATATATGCATCAAACTCACTATGGCTAAGTAACACATATACTTACATGAACACATACATACATACATATGTGTATATATATACATGTGTGTAAATGTACACATTTACTGTATACATGTGTGTGTGTGTGTGTGTGTGTGTGTGTGTGCGTGCGTGTGCTTGTGTATGTGTGTGTATGTTTGTGTATGTGTGTGTGTGTGTGGTGTGTGTGTGTGTGTGTGTGTGTATAAACGGATATATTTCCTGTACACACACACACACACACACACACACACGCACACACACACAACATATATATATATATATATATATATATATATATATATATATTATATATATATATATACTTATAAACCGCATGCATTTACCAGTTATGGATGGAGTAGGAGGCAAATATCTGTGCAGGAATCTCTATAACAAATTAAGATAATTATCATTTAAATAAAATATTGTTACTCCTTCATAATTACATTGCTTATCCAAAGGAAATCTAATAAACATGCAGTGTATAATCCACATAATACAATGGGCAAATTACCAACGCACATATTAACTACTGACAAATCGAGAGCTTTCACAGCATACAAGATCACTACTATATACGAAAGCACATTGTCAATATAAGCTTCACTGTGTCGCTTCTCCCATATTTGTCTTTCCAATGAGATAAACATATAAGAAAAAGAGCAAACTCGAGATAGTGACTGAGACAAAAAGAGCGCGTGTACCCTCTTGGTTGTATGCCATTATGTTCCCAGGTGTGTGCTGTAT
>NW_020869860.1:1426870-1429370 GCF_003789085.1 Penaeus vannamei
AGGAGAAAGATGATGGGAGCATAGTTGGATAGAGGTGGAGAGGGAAAGGGGGGAGCGAGTTTGTTGAGAGGCCGAGAGGGAGTTGATCGAAGATCGAGTGTAGCAGCGAATAATTTGGGAGGATAGCGAAGGAGTTTTGAGGAAGAAGGAAAATTAATGAGGGAGTCAAGAGGAATAGGGGAGAGGAGAGAGGAGGAAAGGAGAAGTAAACATGAGGAAGTGTCAAGGTTTGTAGAATCTTGAGTGGAATAGGGTATGGCAGGAGGAGGAGGAAAGAGAAGATTATTGAAGAATAGTCGTAGGTAGAAGTGATCGCAGAGAGGAAGCGAACGAGGCGAGGAGTAGGTTGAGGGATGGGGAGAGGGAGAGAAACCAGGAGGTTTCATCTTCAGTATTTAATAAGAAAAAGGAGAGGAATGAGAGATGAGGGGGAGAAAGGAAAGAGGATACAAATAGCCATATGTGTCTGTAGGTGCTCATTTATTAACTACTCCCGACGGCTGTAAATCTCTCTACTCTATATATCTCTATCTCTATTTCTCTCTCTCATTCTTTCTCTCACTCTCTCTCTCTGCTCATCGCGTCAATATGATCTCTTTATCATCTCTCTCTCTCTTCCACTCCAAAATCTGGGTTGATCTCTAATCGTCGTTATATCTCGTCTCTCTACTGTCTCTCTTCTCTTCGGAATCTCTCTCTCTCTCTTTAATAATTTCTTGCATTCTTCCTTCCCATCATTGATCTCTCGCTCATCGCTTCACTCCTTTTGTTCTTTCTCTCGCTTCTCCGCCCTTCCGTTTATCGCACTAAGTCCTCTCCTCTTCATGTCTTGTCTTCGCACTTGTGTTCGTCATTACCAACCAATCGGCTACTTCTTCTCCTACTTTCGCTATCTTTAATTTTTCCACTGCTCTCCTATGTGCTATTTCTCTCCGCTTTTCTTTTTCTCATCTGCACTCTCTCTGCTCTTTGTCTTTGGAGTCTTATTCCCTCTTCGGTATTTGTGCTCTGATCTATCTAATTCCTCCTTGGTCTGCTATGGTTTCTCCGGATGCCTAGTCTTCCTCTCTGTTCGCTCATTCGATTAATATTCTCCGCCTTTCTCCTTTTCATTCGGTTCGTTATATATTTGTGGTGTTTAAGAAATGATTGTCTCGAGGTGGATTGTTAGCTTGCAGACGTAGATATATTACTTAAGGGTGTAGGTGTGGTTTATCTCTCTCTCCTCCTTTCTTGTCTCTTATTCTGCTTGACTCTCTCCTGCGATTTATTCCGTCTTCTGGTCCCTTTATGTTTCTTTCTGATCTTTGTTAATTTCTCTTATTTGTTCTCCTTCTTTCGTCTTCGTGGTCTCTAGATACTCTTGTCTCTTCGTCTTCTCTTCTCTAATTCTTTTCGCTCTTATCTTTCTCTCTTGTCTTCTTTCTTTCGTGTTGTGGTGTTCTTGCTTCTTCTCTCTCCTCACTCTCTCTCTCTCTCTCTCTTCTGTTCTCTTCTCTTTCTTGTGTCTTGGTCTTCTATTCCTCTCTCTGTCTTCTGTCTTTTCTCTCTCTATTTCTCTCTTCTTTCTCTCTCTCTTTGGTTTTTTTCTGTTGCTTATGCTTGTTATTTTTATATCTCCTTCTCTCACTTCTGCAATTCTTCTATTTTGGATTGTCGCTTCGGATCCTCTCTCTCTCTTCTCTCATACTTCTTCGAATCTTCTCGCTCTTCATCTGTTAAAGGAACTTCTGACGAATCCACTATACGTTTTATTTTTGGCATGGAGGCAGCTTACCTTGGATGCTTCTTTCATCCGTTTATTTCATTAAAGAAAAGATGTCTTAGGAGTGTGAACTGTCCCCGCAGCCACAAAGAGGGAAGCTCTCTGCCCATTACCACCGTGAGGAGAGTGTGTATCACAATGTGGAAATGGTCAATCAGTAACACTTGATGACACTGCGAGAAGAGGGAGGAGGATAATAGGCCTTTGTCTTACCTCTGGGCGGCTAGGGTGCGTCTGTATGGAAGGACATGGTATGAAAAAGTCGTGGAGTTTAGCGTATCCTCAGTGCACAAAGATGATAAGACAAAGCACCAAGGAATGCGTGTAAGACATTTCTGAGTCCTATGAATAGGCAAAGAATAAAACGTGAATATGATAATGGCAAGAGAAAATATCAATATCAACAGATATAAATATCAACATCAACTGAACGATCACACAGTATCCCCCCCTTCTCCACCTATCTGTCTATCTGTTTATTTAGCTGTCTATCTATTATCTAAACATTTTTTTTCAATATATTTTATTTATCTTTCTATCCACCTATTTATGTATCTATTCATGTATCAGTCATGTATCTATTCATCTATGTATCTATCTATTTATATATGTATTCATCTGACAATCAACTTTGTATCATCTATCAATTCTCCTATATATTCATCTAATATTTACCTATTTATTCATCTATCTCTCTATCTATTCATCTATCTGCTTGTATATCTATCCCTGTCA
>NW_020869860.1:1434370-1436649 GCF_003789085.1 Penaeus vannamei
ATGTAATTAGAACTTCCCACTTTGTCGATGCACTCATCCACCCTTGGTAACGGATATGTGTCTGTCTTAGTCAGAGCATTGACTTTCCTAAAATCAATACAAAATCGATATCCCCCATCAGACTTGGGCACTAGAGTCACAGGTGAACACCACTCACTTTGGCAAGCTTCAATTAGTCCATGTTCTAACATATAATTCAATTCTTGTTGAAGAGGGGCAAGACGATTTGGATTTACACGGTAAGGCGCCTGCTTCACTGGTGCAGCATCCCCCACATTCACATCATGCACTGCTAATGTTGTAAGTCCTGGTGAGTCCCGGAATACATCCTGATACCGAGACAAGAGTGAGACAAATTCTTCTCTCCGCTCTGCTGTTAGATGGGTGAGCTTATCTGATACCTTGGTCCAGGCGTTAGTGTTCTTCTCCCATGTCCCAGTCATCTCCAATGTTGGCGGGCAAGCATTATCTTCATCTTCTGTGGGTGTTAGAGCTACTGCACACACTGGAGCATCTGGTGAATCCCTCTGGTAGTATGGTTTTAACATATTTATGTGACATAGTCGACTGGATTTTCTCCTATCTGGGGTGGAAACAACATAATTAACATCACTCAGCTTCTGCTTTACCAAATATGGACCACTAAATTTTGCCTGTAAGGGTTGACCATGTATGGGAAGCAGAACCAACACCTGATCACCTGGCTGGAACACCCTCATTCTCGCTTTCTTATCGTACCATTTCTTCATTTTCTTTTGGGAAGAAACCAAGTTATCTCTAGCAATTTTCCAACTACGGTTCAGCTTCTCTTTAAAGTCACTAACATAAGATAAAAGTCCTACATTCTCATCCATACCAAGCCACTCTTCTTTTAATAATTTTAATGGTCCTCTCACCTCGTGGGTGAACATTAACTCAAATGGAGAAACCCCAAGGATTCATTTGGTGTTTCTCTAGTAGCAAAAAGCAAGAAAGGCAAGCCTTTATCCCAATCCTTGTGACTTTCTGTACAAAATTTTGTAATCATACTTTTAAGAGTTTGATGATAACGTTCTATGGCACCTTGACTCTGAGGATGGTAGCAGTGGAAGTGATCTGCTCAATACCTAGTTCCCGGACTGTCCTGGTTTTGTGTAACCAGGGTAGTATAGGGTGGCAAGGGAGCATGGGGGAGCAAATGGAGGTTTTAGGACCATTTGGCATGTGGCACTGCAATAACGGGAAACATCTTTGCGAATTGTAGGCCAATAAAAGTTACGCCAAATCCGGTCTAAGGTCTTTCTTACCCCCAAATGTCCTGCAAAGTAGAATCATGAGCAAGTTTCATTATATCATACCTATAAACATTTGGAACTACTACCTGGTGTACTGTCACCCACTCACTGTCAGTTGCTGGGGACGAATGGGGTCTCCACTTACGCATTAATACACCCCTTTTCAAATAGTAACAAACTGACAGTTCATCACACTCATTTTCAGCCACAGCAGCTTCAGCTAAGTCTTGCAACTCAGGGTCAGCTTGCTGCAATTCAATTAATCCTTTAGACATATCAGTTTGATTAACTAGTGCTACTCTATCTACAGAGTCAATGGTGGCAAAAAAGGTATCAGCCAAGTTAACAGCATCAGTATCAGTAGTAGTGACAGGATTGATTACATTCCCAGTCTGAGGTACTTTAATATTGGTTGACATGGACCTTGTTACAGCACAGCAGGGAACACATGGGGTACTTCCTCAACTAATTGCTTAGTTTCTTCCACAGCTACAGGTTTCTCAGATAATAACGGGACAGGGTTCACCTTCTTGCCCGCTATATCATTTCCCAACAGGAAATGAACACCATGCATAGGCAATTGATCCACCAGGCCTACACACACAAAACCCTCAAAGAATTCACACTCAAGGTACACTCTCACAGGGGTAACAGAGATGGATCCTCCAACTCCATGAACAACTATTTTCTCTGGGCTTTCAAAATCAACCAAACCTTTTAACATGAGAGATTTTAAAGCGCCAGTATCCCGTAAAATCTGAACAGATTCTTTTCCCCACCCTCAAGTGAGACAGTACCTTCATGCATAAAACTATCATACGATCCAGTGAAAGCCCCATCACCACTGTTTACATCCAACTTTCTTAAAGAAGCTTTATTTTCATTTCTGGGGAAAACAGTTACAGGTGAAAACTTTTTGGATAAACTTACTTTAGTGGAAACCAAGGCTACTGATTTAGCCTTAATTTCTCGTGACTTCTTCCAACACTCTCTCTCCCAATGGCC
>NW_020869861.1:9559-14559 GCF_003789085.1 Penaeus vannamei
CGTGCGTTCCTTATGTGCGTCTTTTGTGCGTCTTATGTGCGTCTTTTTGTGCGTCTTTTTGTGCGTCTTTTGTGCGTCTTTTGTGCGTCTTTGTGCGTCTTTTGGTCTTGTGCGTCTTTCGGTGCGTCTTTAATTGTGCGTCTTTCGTGCGTCTTTGTGCGTCTTTTTGTGCGTCTTTTGTGCGTCTTTTTGCGTCTTTGTGGTCTTCGTTTTCGTGCGTCTTAGTGCGTCTTTCGTGCGTCTTTGGCGTCTTAGTGCGTCTTTTTGCGCTTTTGTGCGGTGCGTCTTTTGCGTCTTTCGTGCGTCTTTGTGCGTCTTTCGTGCGTTTTGTGCGTCTTTAGTGCGTCTTTTGTGCGTCTTTCGTCTTTCGTGCGTCTAATGTGCGTCTTTCGTGCGTCTTTGTGCGTCTTTTGTGCGGTCGTTTTGTGGCGTCTTTCGTGCGTCTTTCGTGCGTCTTTCGTGCGTCTTATGTGCGTCTTTGTTGTGCGTTCGCTTTTGTGCGTCTTTTGTGCGTCTTTCCGTCTTCCGTCTTATGTGCGTCTTATTCGTGCGTCCTTGTTGTCTTTTCGTGCGTCTTTCGTGCGGCGTCTTTTGTGCGTCTTTCGTGCGTCTTTTCGTGCGTGTTGCGTCTTTTCTCGTGCGTCCTTTTGTGCGTCTTTCGTGGCGGATCTTCTCGGTGATGCGTCATTGTTGTGCGTCTTTTGTGCGTCTTTTGTGCGTCTGTGCGTCTTTCGTTGCGTCCTTTTGCGTGCGTGCTTTTTGTGCGTCTTTTTGTGCGTCTTTTGTGCGTCTTTTGCGTGCGTCTTTTCGTGCGGTCGTCGTCTTTCGTCTTATTTGTGCGTCTTTTTGTGCGCGTCTTTGTGCGTCGTGCGTCTTCGTCTGCGTCTTTTGTGCGTCTTTTTGTGCGTCGTGCGTCTTTTCGTGCGTCTTTTGTGCGTCTTTCGTGCGCGTCTTATATGCGTCTTTCGTGCGTTGTGCGTCTTTTGTGCGTCTTATTGTGCGTCTTTTCGTGCTTCGTGCGTCTTTTGTGCGTCTTTCGTGCGTCTTTTCTGTGCCGTCTTTGTGCGTCTTTTGTGCGTCTTATGTGTGCGTCTTTAGTGCGTCTTTTAGTGCGTCTTTCGTGTGCGTCTTTTGTGCGTCTTTTGTGCGTCTCGTTCTTTGTGTCGTCTTTTGTGCGTCTTTTCGTGCGTCTTTGTGCGTCTTTGTGCGTCTTTGTGCGTCTTTGTGCGTCTTTAGTGGCGTCTTTCGTGCGTCTTTGTGCGTCTTTTGTGCGTCTGTGCGTCTTTTGTGCGTTTTTTGTGCGTCCTTTCGTGCGTCTTTGTGCGTGTGCGTCTTTTGTGCGTCTTCGTCTTTCGTGCGTCTTTTTGTGCGTCTTATGTGCGTCTTTTGTGCGTCTTTGTTCTGTGCGTCTTTCGTGCGTCTTTTGTGCGTCTTTGTGCGTCTTTCGTGCGTCTTTGTGCGTCTTTTGTGCGTCTCTTTTTGTGCGTCTTTTTGTCGTTTTGTGCGTCTTTCGTGTGCGTCTTTTGTGCGTCTTTTGTGCGTGCGTCTTTCGTGCGTCTTTGTGCGTCTTTTGTGCGTCTTTGTGCGTCTTTGTTCGTCTTATGTGCGTCTTTTGTTGCGTCTTTCGTGCGGTCCTTTGTGCGTCTTTGTGCGTCTTCGTGCGTCTTTTTGTGCGTCTTTCGTGCGTCTTTTTGTGCGTCTTTTGTGCGTCTTTCGTGCGTCTTTTGTGCGTCTTTCGTGCGTCTTATGTGCGTCTTTTTGTGCGTCTTATTGTGCGTCTTTCGTGCGTCTTTTGTGCGTCTTTTGTGCGTTTTTTGCGTTTTCGTGCGTCTTTTGTTGCGTCTTTTGTGCGTCTTTGTGCGTTCTTTTTGTGCGTCTTGGCGTCTTTTGTGGCGTCTTTTGTGCGTCTTTAGTGCGTCTTTCGTGCGTCTTTTGTGCGCTGTGCGTCCTTCCGTCTTTTGTGTGCGTCTATTGCGTCTTTCGTGGCGTCTTGTGCGTCTTTTGCGTGCGTCTTTCGTGCGTCTTTTGTGCGTCTTTCGTGCGTCTTTGTGCGTCTTTTGTGCGTCTTTGTGCGTCGCGTCTTTTGTGCGTCTTTCGTGCGTCTTTTGTGCGTCTTTTGTGCGTCTTTTGTGCGGTCTTTTCGTGCGTCTTTTGTGCGTCTTTTGTGCGTCTTTTGTGCGTCTTTTGTGCGTCTTTTGTGCGTCCTTTTGTGCGTCTTTTGTGCGTCTTTTGTCGGTGCTTTTGTGCGTCTTTTGCGTGGCGTCTTTTGTGGCGTCTTTAGTGCGTCTTTCCGTGCGTCTCGTGTGCGTCTTTTGTGCGTCTTTTGTGCGTTCTTTTGTGCGTCTTTTGTGCGTCTTTTGTGCGTCTTTAGTGCGTCTTTTTGCGTCCGTCTTTCGTGCGTCTTTTTGTGCGTCTTTCGTGCGTCTCGTTTAGTGCGTCTTTCGTGCGTGTGCGTCTTTCGTGGGTCTTTCGTGCGTCTTCGTCCCCTCTCTCTGTGCGTATGTGCGTCTTTCGTGCGTCTTTCGTGCGTGCGTCTTTCGTGCGTCTTTTTGTGCGTCTTTTCGTGCGTCTTTTCGTGTGCGTCTTTGCGTCTTTTCGTGCCGTCTTTTGTGCGTTTTTGTGCGTCTTTTGTGCGTCTTTCGTGGCGTCTCTTTGTGCGTCTTTGTGGCGTCTTTCGTGCGTCTTTTGTGTGTGCGTCTTTCGTGCGTCTTTGCGTCTTTCGTCTCTTTCGTGCGTTTTGTGCGTCTTTCGTGCGTCTTTTGTGCGTGACGTCTTTCGTGGCGTCTTTTGTCTTTTGTGCTCTTTCGTGCGTCTTTTGTGCGTCTTTGTGCGTCTTATTGTGCGTCTTTTGTGCGTCTAATGTGCGTCTTTGCGTCTTATCTTTTGTGCGTCTTTCGTGCGTCTTTTGTGCGTCTTTTGTGCGTCTTTTAGTGCGTTTTTGTGCGTCTTTTGTGGCGTCTTTCGTGCGTCTTTGTGCGTCTTTCGTGCGTCTTTTGTGCGTTTTCGTGCGTCTTTCGTGCGTTTTTGTGCGTCTTTTGTGCGTCTTTCGTGCGTCTTTGCGTCTTTAGTGCGTTCTTTAGTGCGTCTTTCGTGCGTCTTTTGTCGTGTGCGTCTTTTGTGCGTCTTTTGTGCGTCTTTGTGCGTCTTTGTGTGCGTCTTTTCGTGCGTCTTTTCAGTGCGTCTTTTGTGCGTCTTTTGTGCGTCTTGTGCGTCTTTTCGCGTCGTTTTGTGCGTCTTTTGTGCGTCTTTGTGCGTCTTTCGTGCGTCTTTTGTGGTCTTTGTGGCGTCTTCGTGCGTCTTTTGTGCGTCTTTTGTGGCGTCTTTTTGTGCGTCTTTTTGTGCGTGGGTCTTTGTGCGTCTTTAGTGCGTCTTTTGTGCGTCTTTGTGCGTCTTTCGTGCGTCCTTTTGTGCGTCTTTAGTGCGTTTTTGGTGCCGTCTTTTGTGCGTCTTTTCGTGCGTCTTTTGTGCGTCTTTCCGTGCGTCTTATGTCGTCTTTTTGTGCGTCTTTGTGCGTCTTTGTGCGTCTTTTTTTTTCCTTTCGTGCGTTTTTGTGTGTGGCGTCTTTCGTGCGTCTTTTGTTTTTTCGTGCGTCTAATGTGGTCTTTCGTGCGTCTTATGTGCGTGTTGCGGCCTTTTTGCGTCTTTTTGTGGTCCTTTCGGCGTGCTTTTGTGCGTCTTTTGTGCGTCTTTTGTGCGTCTTCGTGCGTCTTTTGTGCGTCTTTTGTGCGTCTTTTGTGCGTCTTTCGTTCTTTTGTGCGTCTTTGTGCGTCTTTTGTGCGTCTTTGTGCGTCTTTGCGTACGGTAAAATGCCCCCGACGAGGCGAGGAGCGCTTCAAGGTCACACGGCCGCGGCTGTCCCGGACCTGTCCTGGGCTTTCTCCCGAAAAATGTGATGCTGAGGGGGGAGGTAGGGGGATGGGGGGGGGGGAAGTGGTATGGGGATGGGGGAAGGGGGGAAGGGGAAGGGGTGGTGGGGGGGGGTAGGGGGGTGGGAGGTGGGGTGGGGATGGGGGAGGGTGGGGGGGGAGGGGGGACTTGCGTGAGACGGGTGGTGGGGAGGGTAGGGGGTTAGGGGTTGGGGGTGAATGCACTGGTTTTGGGCTTTCGGTTTGATCCGTTGTTGTTGTTATTTTTTGTTGTATATTATTGTTAGGGTTCAGGTGTTTATTTATATCGTATTGTGTGCGTGTGTATGTGTGCATTGTGTGTGTGTGTGCGTGTGTGTGGTGTGTGTGTGTGTGTTGTGTGTGTTGTGTGTGTGTGTGTGTGTGTGTTGTTGTATGTATATATATATATATATATATATATATATATATATAATATATATATATATAATATATATTATATATATATATATATATATGCATGTATGCATACATATGAATATAGACACACATGTGTGTGTGTATGTGTGTACATTTTTTTCTTTCTTCCTTATTTTTATATATATGATTGAGTATGCATTACTAAATCTCTTTATTAATCGAGATGTTTTCCCACCGTCTGACTGCCTCCGTCACAGTGCCTGAATCCCCCGCATATCCGTAATGGAATTCATATCCGGCACAGCAGCGCACAACAACGCACCGGCGATGTCGCGCTCTCTTCTTCGGGCATTAGCGGTTTGCGGCTTTTCCGTCTCACTGAACGGCGGCGGCGGCGGAACGGAGGAGACGAATCGTGGCCGCGGGGAATTCGGTTTTGTTGAACGGATTATTGTGTTCTGGATTTTTCTTGGTTCGTTTATCTAGTTTTTTTTTTTTTTTTTATTCTTGTCTATCTATTTCTCTGTTCATTTTCTATGTCTGTTATGTGTTATTTGTCTGTTATGTATGTGGGTCTGGATTTTTTTTTTTTTTTTTTGTCTGTTTCGTTATCTAGTTTTTTTTTTTTTTTTTTTTTGTAAGTATCTTGTCTATCTATTCTTTTCATTTCTATGTTGTCTGTTATGTCGTTGTTATATCTTGTTTATGTGTATATGGTGTAAAAATACGCGTACA
>NW_020869861.1:28348-35848 GCF_003789085.1 Penaeus vannamei
TTCCTTCTCTAGAGTCCTTCCGCAATAGAACGAGAGAATGAGCGAGAGAACGAGCGAGAGAACGAGCGAGAGAACGAGCGAGAGAATGAGCAAGAGTGAGAGGAGAGAATGAGCGAGAGAACGAGGAGAGAATGAGCGAGAGAACGAGAAAAGAATGGGCGAGAGAACGAGGAGAGAATGAGCGAGAGAACGTGTGACAACGAGTGTGAACGAAGAACGAGTGAGAGAACGAGTTAGAGAACGAGTAAGAGAACGAGTGAAAGAACGAGGAGAATGAGTGAGAAAACGAGTGAAGACGAGAAGAGAACGAGTCAGGGTAAGAATAGAGTAGAATCGGTAATTGATTAAAAGTATGGTAAAAAAAAAATCCTACGTAAAATGAAAGGCAGGCATGAAAAAAAGGAAATATTACGTTAAAACAAAACAAAAATGAGCACCAACACTTGTTGCAACATCACTGTTAAAATATTAAAAGGAAACGAAAAATAAAACGTGAATTAAAAGTTAAATGAACATCACTGGGTATATACTGTCACTTTGGCTTCGTCTGTATTTACGCCTTATCTGCCTTTATCACTGCTTATTAAGGTTTCACGTCCAGCTTAAATAGTACCTAGGCAAGTAACACAACGGGGGTCAGTACAACCTGAGATTTTGCTGCTGCAGAGAGGGGGATGAAACGCACACACACACTACACACACACACACACACACACACACACACACACACACACACACACACACACACATATATATATATATATATATATATATATATATATATATATATATATATATATATATATATATATATATATATATATATATATATATATATACACAGATAGATAATATGTATATTTTTGTTTACATGTATATATGTACATATATCCTTCCCCCTCCCTCTCCTCCTGCTATATATATATATATATATATATATATATATATATATATATATATATATATATATATATATATATAGTATATACACACACACAGACTGCCTTAAGAGCCGAATTGACAGCAGGTGATTCGGCAAAAGTGCGTGACTGACGAGAATTTTTTTTTTTTTCTTCTTTCCTCTCCTCTTCCTCTTCCTTCTCATTCTCCTCCACTTCCTCCGTTACATGTCGAGAGAAGCGGCACAGTCAATAGATAAGTGCTACCTCGAAGTGCCTCTCTGCAGTGCCATCGCCTTGGCCCTCCGCTGAATGTCGTGAAGCGCTCTTGATCCCGCTGTTGGTTTTCAAAGGAGAATAGATTGTGCCGAAGAGGGATGAATGAATTGAGATTTTTTTTTTTTTTTGGGGGGAGGTATGTGTATATTTATGTATGTATTATCACATACACACACACACACACACACACACACACACATATATATATATATATATATATATATATATATATATATATATATATATATATATATATATATATATATAGAGACATATACACACAAAAATATATAAAGATATATACACATTTATATGTATGTATATAATATATATATATATATATATATATATTGTTACACAACGGTTAAAATAAACAATGCTGTTGATTCCTATTTTACTGAAGATCTAAGATAACAAGGTTTTTAACTCCATGAATGACATCAAAGTAATAGAACAGAATCCAGGGCCTTGTAGTAAGAAACTAACGAACAGATAAATGCATAACCTAGGAACATAGAAATATTTTACACACATGCAATAGGATATTTCATAAAAAATACACCACTAAACAGATTCAACACTTATCTAACCAGACCTATATATATCTGAGAACACATAAAACTTATACTTAAGTACTGGGATTCCTTGAATCTAGAAATAAGGTGATGATAAACACAAAAAGGGGGAAAGAACAAAGAGACGCTGTCGCCTGAGAGAGAGCGCGTGGAAGTGAAGTGTCAACTCCTCTCATTGGCTGAGAGCCTACAGACATCCAGGTGGCCTCTCCCTATTGGCTGTAAGGAAAAATGCGCGCGAACTGTCAGAATCCCTAACATGGCACTGGCTTTAACACCTCCCTTTCTAAGAAGAAAAATTTACAATTAAATTTTTGTTTCAACAATATCAAAGTCGTGACAATCTGCAATCACACATTATCCTTCCCTTTTATATGAATGATATTAAGATGAAACTCTTGCAAGTATAAACTCCATCTAGTTAATCGCTGGTTTTTATCTCTAAACTTGTTCAAATATTTGAGGGGATGATGGTCAGTAAACACCGTAATTTCATGGCCAGAAGGATTAGGTAAACAGCAAAATGTTGAAGACCAAGTATAGGTGATAATAACTCTTTCTCAATGGTAGAATAATTTTTCTGGGCTGAATTAAATTTCTTACTAAAGTAACAAACTGGGTGATCAATGGCCTGGTCATCTTCCTGCAATAAGACGGCACCAGCACCAACATTACTTGCATCTACAGCCAATTTGAAGGGCTTACTGAAATTAGGAGCTTGCAATACAGGGGAATTAGAAAGAATAGCTTTGACTTGATCAAATGCTAGTTCACATTCCTTACTCCACTCAAAGTTGATACCTTCTTCAACAATCAGTAAGGGGAGCTACCACTTCTGTAAAATTTAAAATAAACATACGATAGTAACCTATCATACCTAAGTATCTTTGTAATTCTTTCCTATTCTGAGGTCTGGGACACCGACATATAGATTCAACTTTAGCCAGTGGTGGGGCTACTGATCCCTGTCCAATTACATACCCAAGATACTGTACTTGGGCTTTAACAAATTCACATTTTGCGAGGTTTACAACAAGATTAGCACTGGAGAATCTATTCAAGAGTTCTCCAACTTCAGAGATATGTTCTTCCCAAGAATCACTGTAGACAACCACATCATCTATATAAGTTACACAGCCTTTGATTCCTGCAGTAATAGTGTTCATCAATCTCTGAAAAGTGGCAGGAGCATTTTTCATACCATAGGGCATCACTTTACACTTATAAGTTTGACCCAAAGTAACAAAACATGAAATGTCCTGAGCTCGGTCAGTCAAAGGAACTTGCCAATATCCCTTTAGTAGATCAAACTTGCTAATGTAATTAGAACTTCCCACTTTGTCGATGCACTCATCCACCCTTGGTAACGGATATGTGTCTGTCTTAGTCAGAGCATTGACTTTCCTAAAATCAATACAAAATCGATATCCCCCATCAGACTTGGGCACTAGAGTCACAGGTGAACACCACTCACTTTGGCAAGCTTCAATTAGTCCATGTTCTAACATATAATTCAATTCTTGTTGAAGAGGGGCAAGACGATTTGGATTTACACGGTAAGGCGCCTGCTTCACTGGTGCAGCATCCCCCACATTCACATCATGCACTGCTAATGTTGTAAGTCCTGGTGTGTCCCGGAATACATCCTGATACCGAGACAAGAGTGAGACAAATTCTTCTCTCCGCTCTGCTGTTAGGTGGGTGAGCTTATCTGATACCTTGGTCCAGGCGTTAGTGTTCTTCTCCCAGGTCCCAGTCACCTCCAATGTCGGCGGGCAAGCATAATTTCATCAGCTTCTGCTTTACAAATATGGACCACTAAATTTTGCCTGTAAGGTTGACCATGTATGGGAAGCAGAACCAACACCTGATCACCTGGCTGGAACACCCTCATTCTCGCTTTCTTATCGTACCATTTCTTCATTTTCTTTTGGGAAGAAACCAAGTTATTTTCCAACTACGGTTCAGCTTCTCTTTAAAGTCACTAACATAAGATAAAAGTCCTACATTCTCATCCATACCAAGCCACTCTTCTTTTAATAATTTTAATGGTCCTCTCACCTCGTGAGTGAACATTAACTCAAATGGAGAAAACCCCAAGGATTCATTAGGTGTTTCTCTAGTAGCAAAAAGCAAGAAAGGCAAGCCTTTATCCCAATCCTTGTGACTTTCTGTACAAAATTTTGTAATCATACTTTTAAGAGTTTGATGATAACGTTCTATGGCACCTTGACTCTGAGGATGGTAAGCAGTGGAAGTGATCTGCTCAATACCTAGTTCCCGGAGGGACTGTCTGAAAACTTTGGACATAAAATTTGATCCCTGGTCAGACTGCACTTCTTTAGGTAAGCCAAACCTTGTGAAGAACTGTAATAACTCTCTTACTACTGTTTTAGCTGAGGTATTTTTGAGAGGAACAGCCTCAGGATATCTAGTAGCCATATCCATGATAGTAAGAATATAAGAATATCCTGTTGCAGTTTTAGGTAAAGGGCCAACAATATCAATAACCACTCTGGAGAATGGAGCATCAAAGGGGGGAATGGGTATAATGGAGCAATATCAGGAGGTTGATTAGGCTTACCGACCATTTGGCATGTGTGGCATGTCCTGCAATAACGGGAAACATTTTGCGAATTGTAGGCCAATAAAAGTTACGCCAAATCCGGTCTAAGGTCTTTCTTACCCCAAATGTCCTGCAAAGTAGAATCATGAGCAAGTTTCATTATATCATACCTATAAAACATTTGGAACTACTACCTGGTGTACTGTCACCCACTCACTGTCAGTTGCTGGGGACGAATGGGGTCTCCACTTACGCATTAATACACCCCTTTTCAAATAATAACAAACTGACAGTTCATCACACTCATTTTCAGCCACAGCAGCTTCAGCTAAGTCTTGCAACTCAGGGTCAGCTTGCTGCAATTCAATTAATCCTTTAGACATATCAGTTTGATTAACTAGTGCTACTCTATCTACAGAGTCAATGGTGGCAAAAAAGGTATCAGCCAAGTTAACAGCATCAGTATCAGCAGTAGTGACAGGATTGATTACATTCCCAGTCTGAGGTACTTTAATATTGGTTGACATGGACCTTGTTACAGCACAGGCAGGGAACACATGGGGTACTTCCTCAACTAATTGCTTAGTTTCTTCCACAGCTACAGGTTTCTCAGATAATAACGGGACAGGGTTCACCTTCTTGCCCGCTATATCATTTCCCAACAGGAAATGAACCATGCATAGGCAATTGATCCACCAGGCCTACACACACAAAACCCTCAAAGAATTCACACTCAAGGTACACTCTCACAGGGGTAACAGAGATGGATCCTCCAACTCCATGAACAACTATTTCTCTGGGCTTTCAAAATCAACCAAACCTTTTAACATGAGAGATTTTAAAGCGCCAGTATCCCGTAAAATCTGAACAGATTTCTTTTCCCCACCCTCAAGTGAGACAGTACCTTCGTGCATAAAACTATCATACGATCCAGTGAAAGCCCCACCCACTGTTTACATCCAACTTTCTTAAAGAAGCTTTATTTTCATTTCTGGGGAAAACAGTTACAGGTGAAAACTTTTTGGATAAACTTACTTTAGTGGAAACCAAGGCTACTGATTTAGCCTTAATTTCTCGTGACTTCTTCCAACACTCTCTCTCCCAATGGCCAGTCTTCCCACAGTAATTACAAATCTTACATTTCTTCCCTTGTACAAAATCATGTGGCTTGGACATCTTTCCATGGTCCACTACATCATCTGGAAGAGCAAACTTACAGTGAGAAGCTGCTACAACATCTCTCTTATTCTGAAAACCCGGAAGTTTATTAGTATAGGTCTTATGTGTCAATACATACTCATCAGCCATAATGGCAGAAAGCTATATTATCTACACCTCGTTCAGATAAGTATAGAGAAACTTCTTTAGGAACACATCTGGCAAATTCCTCTAATAACATTAGTTCCTTTAATTTAACAAAGTCTGACTTTACCTCTTTTGAACGAAGCCACTGATTAAACAAATCTTCTTTAACTCTGGCAAATTCTACATAAGTCTGGTCAGCTAGTTTGAAAGTGTTTCTATATTTGAGCCTATATGCCTCTGGCACAAGTTCATACGACTTCAGAATAGTATTTT
The DNA here is from genome assembly GCF_003789085.1 of Penaeus vannamei. NCBI lineage: Eukaryota > Metazoa > Arthropoda > Malacostraca > Decapoda > Penaeidae > Penaeus > Penaeus vannamei. Next base: position 34,246 of record NW_020869861.1, read on the forward strand.
TCACAATATCATAATCTACACATTGAATGTTTGATAAAGATGCATACACACTTTGAGCCTTACCCTTCAAAACACTTTGCAACAATATTGGCCAATACTCTTTGGGCCAACTTAAACTCTGTGCAACCTTTTCGAACATCACAAAGTACTTGGTGACATCCCGCTCACAAAAAGGTGGAACAAGTCTTACCTGTCTTGCCACATCAAAGGAATGAATAGAGACAGGATTGCTCCCCAGCTGTTTTATTCTAAACTCACGATTTAGCTTCATCTCTTCCCGGCGCAAATCAAGTCTGGCCTGCTCCAGACGGATCTTTTCTGATTCTAAGAGCACACAAGGGTCTTTGAGATTGCTTGAGCCTTCACTTGTAACTTCATGTGAAGCTGAAAAGTCATGAACACGGTCAATTTCTTCAGGGAAATTCCCTGAAAAAGATCCTCTATACCAAACAATTTCCTGTTAATCATGTTAAGAACAAAAGAACAAAGAATGATTTGTTAAGTGTATTGAGGACAAACAAACAAACAAAACACGCGACGAGAATCAAGTATAGGTCACTCCCATCTCCCCCTCCCCCTCGTTTCTTGTGCTTGTTCTGCCCTCCCTTCCCCCCGCACTCTCCCTTCCTCTCCCCCTTCTTTCGCTCGTTCCCCTACTCACCTTTGCTTTGTTATCCCCTCCTTGTCTCCCCCACCTTGTTAGTCAGTCCGCCCCTTCTTTCAGAACCCCCACCCTACCCCCACCGATCCCTGTCGCCTATACCTTGCCAACCGCGTCCCCCACCCTGTCTCCCCTCCCCTTCCGTTTCAGCCCCCTCCCTCCCCCTTTGTGTCAGAACCACGTTCCCCACCCTGTCTCCCCCTCCTTGTCAGCCCCCTCCCTCACCCTGTCTCCTCCCCTCCCTGTCAGCCCTCCCTCACCCTGTCTCGTTCTCCTCCGATTCAGTCCCCTCCCCACCCTGTCTCCCTCCCTCCGTTCCAACCCCCTCTCTCCCTCACTCTCCCCTCTTTTTCCCTGCTACTTCCCCTCCCTGCCACCCTCCCCTTCCAATCTATCCCCTCCCTATGGCCATTCCCCCTCCCCACCCTGTCGCTACCCCCTTCCCCTTCCCCCCTCTCCCTCCCCCGTTCCGTCTGGTTGGCTTCGCAGAAAACGATGAAGGGGGGAGGGGGAGGGGGTTGTGAAGGGGAAGGGGGTGGGGGGAGGATTTGTAGAGGGGCAGGTACGGGTGGGGGAAGGGAAGGGGAGGGGGAGAGGGGGTGGGGGCGAAAAGCAAACGAAAGAAGTGAGTGCGAAACTTTGGTCATTGTTTGCGAATTTTGACTGCCTCTCGTACGCGTTTGTTGTTGTTGTTGTTCCTGTTGTTTTTGCTGTGTTAGGTCAGTTTTACTATTTTGATTTTATTGCTATTTACTTTTTAATTGGTGTCTCTTTCTCTCTCTTTCTCTTTCTCTCTTTCTCTCTCTCTCTCTCTCTCTCTCTCTCTCTCTCTCTCTCTCTCTCTCTCTCTCTCTCTCTCTCTCTCTCTCTCTCTCTCTCTCTCTCTCTCTCTCTCTCTCTCTCTCTCTCTCTCTCTCTCTCCCTCTCTCCCTCTCTCTTTCT
>NW_020869861.1:43348-56346 GCF_003789085.1 Penaeus vannamei
TATCAGCTATTATTATTATTATTATTATTATATTATTATATTATTATTACTATTATTATCATTATCATTACCATTATCATAATCATTATTATTATCATTATTATTATCATTATTATTATTATTGTCATGATCATTATTATCATCATTATCATTATTATTATTATTATCATTATCATTTTTTTGAATTATTATCGTTATTATTATTATTAGTGGTAGTAGTAGTAGTAGTAGTAGTGGTAATAGTATTATTATTATAATTATCATTTTTATTACGATTATTATTATTATTATTATTATTAATATTTCTGGGCGATGCCTCACTCCACAGGACAACCTATTTACAGCAACTGGATAAAACACATCCACTGTGAGTTTAGCTTCTAATCTTATCATTTATGGCTGTTCTTTTAACTGTTAGCGTCTGTTTTATCACCTTGTAAACACACAGGAGTCAGGATATAAGATTGTCGTATCTAAAAGCCATAATTTGCAATATCCTTTTTTGTTTCTCTGAAAAAAATGATGTACGGTATAAATATGGCTGTGCATGTACGGTACAAAGATGGCTGTGCATGTACGGTACAAATGGCTGTGCATGTACGGTACGAAGATGGCAGTCCATTTACGGTACAAAGATGGCAGTCCATGTACGGTCCGCGAAATATTTTTAAAACGGTTGTGGGGTCCAAGGAGATTTTCTGAAAGAAAAATATATTAAAAGCGTTTTAAGCGCTTGGGCAAGAATTTTTGTCGATAGGCCAAGAGCTAAATTACTAAAAAGTGCTGTACCGTTCCCTGCTTAAAACGCTTTCCAAGGCAAGCAAGCCTTGTTCAGTGATGCCAGACAGGGTGTCTTTCTATAAAGTACAAATCATGTCCTTGGAGAACATAGAAATGTCAAAATAACACACAGCATATACATACTTGGGTTTTAAAAGCAATAGACAAGTATTCCCACCAACAATCTCGGAGAGAGATAAATTATGCACAAGTTGAGGGTGGTTTATTTCATTGGCGTTTCGTAATAAATAAATATGATTTGAGCGCTAATTATACTCTGACGCGTTACCAAAACAAACGAACATCCCTGAATTATATAATAATAAAGGCTTACCCATTCCCATATATCCAATTTTATGAAAAATATGTCACCTATATATATATATATATATATATATATATATATATATATATATATATATATATATATATATATATATATATATATAATGCTAGAATTTCTCACTTTTTTCATTCCCATAATCATTATCTCTTTTCGTTTTCAGTTAATCAATTTCTTTGAATATGATTTTATGGAAATTATAGAATCAGATACGCGAACGACGCCGTTGCCATGGCGACGGTCCACCATCTGGCCATCTACGAAATTCTCGTTTGCAATTAATTTTGAGAACATAAAGGTCATAAAGATTAGTAATATGAATGTTTTTAATACTATTATTATTATTATTATTATTATTATTATTATTATGATTATCATCATCGTTTATTTCATTTATTGATTTGTATATTTTATTTTATTTATATAATTTAATTTAGTTAATCTGTTATTATTATCGCGGGTTATTATTATTGTTATTATTGTTATTTTTACTATTATTATCATTATTATCATCATTATTATTGCCATTATCATTATTACTATTATTATCGTTATTATTATTTATATTATAATTTTTTATCATTGTTATTATTACATTATTAATAAATCAATCATAATTACTATCAGTTTGTCATTATTATTATTATTATTATTATTATTATTTTCATTACTATTAATTATTATTATTAATTATTAATTAATATTGATTACTATTTAATTACTATTATCAGATTCCTCGGTCTATGTGTCCTGTGCCCCCCACGTATCCCTCACCGTCCTGTGGGGGTGATGGATACATGTGTCCTGTGCCCCCCACGTATCCCTCACCGTCCTGTGGGGTGATGGATACATGTGTCCTGTGCCCCCCGCGTATCCCTCACCGTCCTGTGGGGGTGATGGATACATGTGTCCTGTGCCCCCACGTATCCATTATCGTCCTGTGGGGGTGATGGATACATGTGTCCTGTGCCCCCCACGTATCCCTCTCCGTCCTGTGGGGGTGATGGATACATGTGTCCTGTGCCCCCCACGTATCCCTCACCGTCCTGTGGGGGTGATGGATACATGTGTCCTGTGCCCCCCCACGTATCCCTCACCGTCCTGTGGGGGTGATGGATACATGTGTCCTGTGCCCCCACGTATCCTCACCGTCCTGTGGGGTGATGGATACATGTGTCCTGTGCCCCCCACGTATCCCTCACCGTCCTGTGGGGTGATGGATACATGTGTCCTGTGCCCCCCCACGTATCCCTCACCGTCCTGTGGGGTGATGGATACATGTGTCCTGTGCCCCCACGTATCCCTCACCGTCCTGTGGGGTGATGGATACATGTGTCCTGTGCCCCCACGTATCGTCCTGTGGGGTGATGGATACATGTGTCCTGCCCCCCCACGTATCCCTCACCGTCCTGTGGGGTGATGGATACATGTGTCCTGTGCCCCCACGTATCCTCACCGTCCTGTGGGGGTGATGGATACATGTGTCCTGTGCCCCCCACGTATCCTCACCGTCCTGTGGGGTGATGGATACATGTGTCCTGTGCCCCCACGTATCCCTCACCGTCCTGTGGGGTGATGGATACATGTGTCCTGTGCCCCCCACGTATCCATCACCGTCCTGTGGGGGTGATGGATACATGTGTCCTGTGCCCCCCACGTATCCATCACCGTCCTGTGGGGGTGATGGATACATGTGTCCTGTGCCCCCACGTATCCCCGTCCTGTGGGGTGATGGATACATGTGTCCTGTGCCCCCCACGTATCCCTCACCGTCCTGTGGGGTGATGGATACATGTGTCCTGTGCCCCACGTATCCCCGTCCTGTGGGGGTGATGGATACATGTGTCCTGTGCCCCCCACGTATCCCCGTCCTGTGGGGGTGATGGATACATGTGTCCTGTGCCCCACGTATCCATTACCGTCATGGATACATGTGTCCTGTGCCCCACGTATCCTCACCGTCCTGTGGGGTGATGGATACATGTGTCCTGTGCCCCCCACGTATCCTCACCGTCCTGTGGGGGTGATGGATACATGTGTCCTGTGCCCCCCACGTATCCATCACCGTCCTGTGGGGGTGATGGATACATGTGTCCTGTGCCCCCACGTATCCCTCACCGTCCTGTGGGGTGATGGATACATGTGTCCTGTGCCCCCCACGTATCCATTACCGTCCTGTGGGGGTGATGGATACATGTGTCCTGTGCCCCCACGTATCCCACGTCCTGTGGGGGTGATGGATACATGTGTCCTGCCCCCCACGTATCCCCGTCCTGTGGGGGTGATGGATACATGTGTCCTGTGCCCCCACGTATCCCTCACCGTCCTGTGGGGGTGATGGATACATGTGTCCTGTGCCCCCACGTATCCATCACCGTGATATGTGTCCTGTGCCCCCCATATATCCCTCACCGTCCTGTGGGGGTGATGGATACATGTGTCCTGTGCCCCCCATATCCATCACCGTCCTGTGGGGTGATGGATACATGTGTCCTGTGCCCCCACGTATCCATCACCGTCCTGTGGGGGTGATGGATACATGTGTCCTGTGCCCCCACGTATCCCACCATCATGTGTCCTGTGCCCCCCCCTCACCGTCCGTCCTGTGGGGTGATGGATACATGTGTCCTGTGCCCCCACGTATCCCTCACCGTCCTGTGGGGTGATGGATACATGTGTCCTGTGCCCCCACGTATCCCTGTCCTGTGGGGGTGATGGATACATGTGTCCTGTGCCCCCACGTATCCATCACCGTCCTGTGGGGGTGATGGATACATGTGTCCTGTGCCCCCCCACGTATCCCTCACCGTCCTGTGGGGGTGATGGATACATGTGTCCTGTGCCCCCACGTATCCCTCACCGTCCTGTGGGGTGATGGATACATGTGTCCTGTGCCCCCACGTATCCATTACCGTCCTGTGGGGGTGATGGATACATGTGTCCTGTGCCCCCCACGTATCCCTCACCGTCCTGTTGGGGTGATGGATACATGTGTCCTGTGTCCCCACGTATCCCTCACCGTCCTGTGGGGGTGATGGATACATGTGTCCTGCGCCCCCCACGTATCCATTACCCTCACCGTGAAGCTGTCTATGTGTCCTGTGCCCCCCACGTATCCATCACCGTCCTGTGGGGGTGATGGATACATGTGTCCTGTGCCCCCCACGTATCCCACCGTCCTGTGGGGTGATGGATACATGTGTCCTGTGCCCCCACGTATCCATCACGTCCTGTGGGGGTGATGGTATCGTGATGGATACATGTATCCCGTCCTGTGGGGGTGATGGATACATGTGTCCTGTGCCCCCCACGTATCCATTACCGTCCTGTGGGGGTGATGGATACATGTGTCCTGTGCCCCCCACGTATCCATTACCGTCCTGTTGGGGTGATGGATACATATGTCCTGTGCCCCCCACGTATCCATTACCCTCACCGTGAAGCTATGTGTCCTCTGCCCCCCACGTATCCATCACCCTCACCGTGAAGCGGTCTATGTGTCCTGTGCCCCCCACGTATCCATCACCCTCACCGTGAAGCGGTCTATGTGTCCTGTGTCCCCCACATATCCATCACCCTGTGGCCTGTGCCCCCCACGTATCCATCACCGTCCTGTGAGGGTGATGGATACATGTGTCCTGTGCCCCCCACGTATCCATTACCTCACCGTGAAGCTATGTGTCCTCTGCCCCCCAGTGAATGTGTCCTGTGGTATCCATCACCCTCACCGTGAAGCGGTCTATGTGTCCTGTGCCCCCCCCCCCCACGTATCCATCACCATCACCGTGAAGCGGTCTATGTGTCCTGTGCCCCCCCTACGTATCCATCACCTCACCGTGAAGCGGTCTATGTGTCCTGTGCCCCCCACGTATCCATCACCATCACCGTGAAGCGGTCTATGTGTCCTGTGTCCCCCACGTATCCATCACCGTCCTGTGGGGGTGATGGAAACATTTGTCCTGTGCCCCCCACGTATCCATCACCGTCCTGTGGGGGTGATGTCCTGTGCCCCCTACGTATCCCTCACCCTCACCGTGAAGTGGTCTATGTGTCCTGGGTTGGTGGGAAGTGGTGGTAAGTGGCGTGCTAGGGACTACGGCTCAGGATTGGTGAGGAGTGGTGGTGAGAGGCGTGCTTACTTACTTACCTCTCCTCTCAGCTCACCTCACCTCCTCTCAACTCACCTCTCCTCTCCTTCTCTCACCTGCTCCACTTACCTTTCATTACTCTCCCTCCTTCTCTCACCTGCTCCACTTACGTTTCATTACCTCTCCTCTCCTTCTCTCACTTGCTCCACTTACCTCTCCTCTCAGCTCACCTCTCCTCTCCTTCCCTCACCTGCTCCACTTACCTTACCTATGTATGACCCCATGCCCCTTGAGGCCTGCGCCCCCACACCCTCTCCTCCCTCACAATGATGGGGGGGCACAGGAAAGCATCACTGTGAGGGTGAATTGGGTGTGGGAGCACAGGTCACAATGGGGGGAGAACATACATGATAAACATTACATACAAAGCACACAATATCATACCAAATATACATACACATTATTTTATTTATAAATTACACAGAGAAATATACTATATACACACTGAGACCTACTACATTCATACACACACACACAAACACGTTCACACAGTACTAGTACTAGGCAATCGAAGTAAAGTTCCTTGCCCAAGGAAACACTGTGACCCTCCGGGCGGCGAACTCTCGAACCCAGGCGGCCGGCGCGCGCGTCCGATGCTCAAACCACTCGGCCATTACATCTCCATCCGGGAACGCTTTCAGGGGTCTTTATATATTACATATTTCCCTCTTTTGGGGTATTTTGATATTAATTTTACTCCTAGTGGCACCAGCAATGCATTATGAGTATTATTTACTTGATAGAAATGTAAACAAGAATTTAGTGTATAAGAAGAGAAAAAAAAGAAAGCAGAAAGAACAGATGAGAGAAGAGATATGGCTGAATAACAAATATGTAAACAATGTTAAAGCATTTTTTTCTCTCTTTTTCTCTCTCTATTCTCTCTCTCTCTCTCTCTCTCTCTCTCTCTCTCTCTCTCTCTCTCTCTCTCTCTCTCTCTCTCTCTCTCTCTCTCTCTCTCTCTCTTTTTTCTCTCGCATAAAAAACAATAAAGATAAAGTTCATATTGCAAGGTAGACATTTATTTGTATTTCAAACTGTGCTACATTTGAACAAATCTCTATCACAATCTACATATGCACTTCGTACGTAAATCATTATTTCCTATCGTACCAAATTATTCTAGTTTAGTTCGAAAACAAAACCAAAGGAAATAAAAAAATAATAATGCTGGAACACTCAAAAGCATAATTTCTGGTGTTGTTTCCAAAAAAGATTTTCAAGGCTTTAATGCAGCGATTAAATCTATTATAAACTACATATTGTTACATACATACGTATATATATGTATATATATGTATGTACGTATGTATAAGTCTGTCAGTCATGGACCTGGCCTGTAATATCTGAATTTACGTATTTATTTATATATTTGACATCTAATGCTACTCCGCTATCTATTTATTCGTATCACATAAACAAAAAGATGAAATGGATACAATAAAAACAACAAAAAGAGAAAAAATCCTAACCTAACATAGACCTACATGTGAGTCCACACTTGGCATGGAACATTCTCGAACATCAACCTTTCCTTCATTTCGACTTAACTGACATTTAACCTAAGCATTTGTTGTATCAACATATGAACGATGAGAGAGAGAGAGAGAGAGAGAGAGAGAGAGAGAGAGAGAGAGAGAGAGAGAGAGAGAGAGAGAGAGAGAGAGAGAGAGAGATGAATTATTATCATCGCTATTATTGATTTCATCAAACATATCACCAGCAATCCATTATGATTATTATTTATTTGATATTAATAATGTAAACAGAAAATATTGTATAACGAAGAGAAAAAAGAAAGCAGAAAGAACAAATGAGAGAAAATATATGGCAGAATAACAATTATATAAACAAATCTCTCTCTCTCTCTCTCTCTCTCTCTCTCTCTCTCTCTCTCTCTCTCTCTCTCTCTCTCTCTCTCTCTCTCTCTCTCTCTCTCTCTCACACACACACACACACACATAAAAAAACAATAAAGTTCATATTGCAAGGTAGACATTTATTTGTATTTCAAACTATGCTACATTTGAACAAATTCTGATATCACAATCTACATATGCAATCGTACGTAAATCATTATTTCCTATCGTACCAAATTATGCTAGTTTAGTTCGAAAACAAAACCAACAGAAATAAAAAAAAATAATAATGCTGGAACACTATAAAGGTACAATACATGCAATACCTACTTCCCATGTGTATCCACATCTAGACCACGTGTTGTGGCAGGGGCGCCATGTGCGTGCCCCACGCTCACTGCCCCTCGCTTCACCCACGCCTGTTTGCGCCCCTAGCGCCCCCTCTGGCTGGATAAAAGGGAGACCAATCTTGACCCAGTCTCACACCCTCAACGACCTTCTCAGTGACCGCTTCTGACCTGAGTTGCCCTCCCGGCGCCCAGCCGGGGGATCCACCCAGCGTCGTTCTTCGTGTATCGTTATGCTTGTGTATGTGTTGTAACTCTTACCAATAAAGAGTTAAGCCACACCGTGTATCCCTGTACACCATAAAATAAGAGAGACTTAGAACATCTTATAAGTGGTGGCAGGGTGGTTGTTTCGACCTTTTGGCTTGAAACCGAACGCAAGACTCCGAAGAACTAGGACCGCTCGCCTAAAAACATCGCGATATGAAGAACGAGGATACAAAACCACGTGAGTACATGTATGGGTCAAATCTTTTCTTTTTCCTTTCTTCTTCCCCCATATATGCGTTAAGCAAACCGTTCCCACGATGGTTTTGCTGGTGGAAAGTGCTAAGTGAAAATCTAACAGCATAATGGCAACACTCACAGTCTGTCAATTACCGGGACCTGAGACACTTCCTCAGGATGTGTCAGATCTGGACACAAACATTGAATGCCGTTCTTTAAATAATTAATTTTCTCGCATTTAGAGATTTATTTATATTGTTTCAACGACAACAAATTCAACTCAAGTTCGTGATTTTCTCTCAAGCTGAGAATTTTCTTTTTGTAATTCGCGATCATTTACGAATTCTGTGTATTCCTTCTCTTCGTATACGTATTTCGTTAATTGATTGTTGAATTTCATTGTTGAAATCTTTGGTTCATTTTATTCTTTTACTGATTTCAGTATTCGCAACTCACGAACGCGCATATCATTTAATTCTTTGTAGTAAACAGTTAACCCCCCCCCCCCCCCCGGCTGACCTCACTTCCCTTTCATCCGGTCGTGGAGGGCAGGGACCTGTAATTAGGCCTTCAACGCTATTTCGGTGACAATTCTTCGGTGCAAAGAATAATAGCTTGATCGCAAATATTTCTAAATTCCTTTGAATGAATAAAGCGTAAAAATCTTCCCCTTTCATCGTGCAATAACGCATGGGGTTTCGTAATGAATAATAGATACACGCACCCGACGTTTGAGAGTAAGTAATGAAACTGAAGCATAACTCATTTGTTCGGCATATTGAGTCGGTGTGACCCGTATTAACGTCTGCTTATTAAGGGACTAGGGTTTAAGCTGGAATTAATTCGCTTAGTAAAACACCTTCTCAACTTTCTTTACCGCTGGCATGTCCGGAAAATTCCGACAATCGCGTGATTCGTAGTTGATATCTGCGTGTGCCATTCACAGATTGTAGAGTAAGACTAACGATAAAATTCGAGTCTTATATAGTCACTTCATTCGTTCAGATAATTTGGGCATAAGGGACCCTCTGTCGATGAAACTAGCTCTCACATGCGTAACCGAGATATTTCCTGTGTATCAGATTTTGTTGCATCCGTAAGTACGATTAAATAATCGGGGATAGCATAAGAAACATTTCTGAACTGGGATGCTTGCATTGCGGAAGCTTGCAAAAGAAATTTCATGTCACCATTCATTTTGCGTACGTTAAGTCGCATTTCATTTTAATGTTGAATTCTTGGGGTAATTGAGATAATTGTTGTATTGACATAGTAATGATCATAACATTTGCTAAGATGAACGTTAAATTCGTGTTTGTGATCCATCTTCGTGTGAGCTCGCTTTCTCTTCACACTCATAATTACATACACACACTCATTCACGCAATCAGGCACTGTAAAGTCAAATCTTCAATTATATGATTTGTTGTGCATAATTTCAGGTTATCTCTTTTACCCGCAATGTTGCTGTGATGAGTTAAACATACACACAATCATTTCACACACTCTTCCACGCAATTCAACAGAACACTGTTAAGTCAAATCTCCATGTATAGGATTTGTTGTGTCATGGTCCAAGGCTATTCTTTTGCCTTGTTGACGTTGCTGATCGTGATTAGTGGAAATGATGCACTATACATATTTTTCTTATCTGTGAAATGACAAACGGTTCAAGTTATCCTTGCGGATGCCGATGTCATTTCCCTTATCTATTCTCATGTCTATCTGAGATGGTTAGTAGCTCAAGCAAGTTCGTGAGAACTGCTACTCTCCTCTCCCTCATTTTTTTTTCTTCCTCAAAAATACAAAAGTAAAGAAAAAAAAAACGAAAATAAATGAAATAACCACATTAAAAACTGCAAATTAGTATATAAAAAAAGATTACGGCTAACAGCACTTAATTAACATCCCTCCCTCTCTGTTATCTTTCTTTTTCTCTTACTATATTGGCCCTTACGCGTATAAACTGGTTCATAATGTATATATATGGACGTGTTTATCCGACGCGGCATCAAAGGAGATCTAACTGCAGCACGATCGCCTTGCAATGCCGTGAGACGAACATCGCCAGAAGATCGCCGCAGGCCAAAGGACGAGGACTCGCGAAATTGCAGGTACTAAGCCGCCCAGATCGGGACGGGCCTGTCAGTACTCCCGTAGATCCGGTAAAGAACCAGGAACTCGTCAGAGCAGGCCCATGATGCTATGAAAAGCCGCCTGCCTGGACGCCCGTAGATCGGTTAAACTCCAGGAGCTCCCCAGCGCAGGAGTAAGACGCCCTCAGACGAAAGGACGCCCCTGTCCAGGACGCCGTAGACCCAGACGCGCAGGTTACGAGGACGTCGGGTACGAGCCGCAGCGGAAAAGGAACTGGACGAATCTGCGAGGACGTGTGGACGATGACGCCGCCGAGTACCGCTTGGATAAGGACTGCGAGGACGACTGGACGAACCGAAGTCAAGGAGGACCTAGGCGAAACCTTCGAGGACGTGTGGACGTCGATAACGGATGGATGCACCAAGGACCAAGATGAAGAGGCTGACAACGAGGAGATGCACGAGGACAACCGAGAACAGGAACGCGACGAGACGACCAACATATGGGGTACGATGATAGGTCACCCTTAAAGTGATTCAGAGGACGCCACGAGGACGAGGCTGAGGTGGTGGCCGAGCGTATAAAGGTACAATACATGCAATACCTACTTCCCATGTGTATCCACATCTAGACCACGTGTTGTGGCAGGGGCGCCATGTGCGTGCCCCACGCTCACTGCCCCTCGCTTCACCCACGCCTGTTTGCGCCCCTAGCGCCCCCTCTGGCTGGATAAAAGGGAGACCAATCTTGACCCAGTCTCACACCCTCAACGACCTTCTCAGTGACCGCTTCTGACCTGAGTTGCCCTCTCGGCGCCCAGCCGGGGGATCCACCCAGCGTCGTTCTTCGTGTATCGTTATGCTTGTGTATGTGTTGTAACTCTTACCAATAAAGAGTTAAGCCACACCGTGTATCCCTGTACACCATAAAATAAGAGAGACTTAGAACATCTTATAAACACTCAAAAGCATAATTTCTGGTGTCGTGTCCAATGAAAGATTTTCAAGGCTTTAATGCAGTGATTAAATCTATTATAAACTACATATTGTTACATACATACGTATATATATGTATATATATGTATGTATGTACGTATGTATACGTGTCAGTCATAGAACTGCCCTGTAATATCTGAATTTACGTATTTATTTATATATTTTGACATCTAATGTTACTCCGCTATCTATTTATATTGAATTCTCTTTTATTATTCGTATCAACAGAAACAAAAAGATGAAGTGGATACAAAAAAAAAAAAAAAAAAAAAAAAAAAAAATCCTAACCTAACATAGACCTACATGTGAGTCCACACTTGGCATGGAACATTCTCGAACATCAACCTTTCCTTCATTTCGACTTAACTAACATTTAACCTAAGCATTTGTTGTATCAACATATGAACGATGAGAGAGAGAGAGAGAGAGAGAGAGAGAGAGAGAGAGAGAGAGAGAGAGAGAGAGAGAGAGAGAGAGAGAGAGAGAGAGAGAGAGAGAGAGAGAGAGAATTATTATCATCGCTATTATTGATTTCATCAAACATATCACCAGCAATCCATTATAATTATTATTTATTTGATATTGATAATGTAAACAAGAAAATATTGTATAACGAAGAGAAAAAAGAAAGCATAAAGAACAAATGAGATAAAATGTATGGCAGAATAACTATATAAACAATGTAAAAAAAAAAATCTCTATCGTTTTTTCATGGAACATTCTCGAACATTAGTCATTCCTTTTCAACGAATTTAAGTGACATAAACACACCGGCACATTTAACCTAAGCATTTGTTTTATCAAATAAACGGTGAACTTGTACATGTATTTGTCTGTCACGTATTTTGACACAATGAGAGAGAGAGAGAGAGAGAGAGAGAGAGAGAGAGAAAGAGAAAGAGAGAGAAGAGAAAGAGAAGAGAAAGAGAGAAGAGAAAGAGAGAGAAAGAGAAAGAGAAGAGAAAGAGAGAAAGAGAAAGAGAAAGAAAGAGACAGACAGAAAATGAGAGAGGGAGAGAGAGAGAGAATTATTATCGCTATTATTGATATCATCAAACATAAGTGAAGGGTGAATACGCCATTAACAATAATTATAAATGAATAGAAAACATTTAAAGATGGAATCGGAGAGAATAGATTAGTTAGATTTCTGTTTCTATTGCCTCTTCTTAGTTATTCCTTTATCTGTTTTGTGTTTTTTATTGTTTTTGATTTTATGTGAGAGAAAGAATGGGAGGAAGATAGAGACAGAGAAAGAAAGAAAAGAAATAAGAGGGAGAGAATGCAGATAGAATTATCTCTTTCTCTTTATATTCATCCTTCTTATTGTTCTGTTACGTATTTTCTCATTCTTTCTTTCTGCTTTACTTGCTCTTCATTGCACAGTACTATTTTCTTGATTCTTTTTCTTGTCCATCTTATTTCGTGTCTCATTTATCTATTTATTCATATTTATCTATCTGTGGATTCCTTGTCAGTTTTCTTCCTTTTTGTTTTTTTCCTCTTTACTGTTCTCTCTCTCTCTCTCTCTCTCTCTCTCTCTCTCTCTCTCTCTCTCTCTCTCTCTCTCTCTCTCTCTCTCTCTCTCTCTCTCTCTCTCTCTCTCTCTCTCTCTCTCTCTCTATCTCTCTCTCTTTCTGACTTTAGTTTCGCAAAATTTCTTTCTATCCTTTGTTATTTTGTATTTCTTTTTTATTTGCTATATCTACTTTCGTTCTTTCTTATCTCGTTTATTTTCACTCCTTTTAAAGAAAGTCGCATTCATATTTTCCTTGGTGTTAAGGAAGTAGATATATAGATAAACAGAGAGAGAGAGAGAGAGAGAGAGAGAGAGAGAGAGAGAGAGAGAGAGAGAGAGAGAGAGAGAGAGAGAGAGAGAGAGAGAGAGAGAGAGAGAGAGAGAGAAGAGAGAGAGAGAGGAGAGCAGAGGAGGAGAGAGAGGAGAGAGAGAGAGAAAGAAAGAAAGAAAAAAGAAAGAGAGA
>NW_020869861.1:61446-63946 GCF_003789085.1 Penaeus vannamei
CAACGTTACTCTTCCAATGTGACACATGAAATCACAACTAAATATCTCTAACCACAGGCAATTTAACAAGAGTTCCTTAGACTTTGATATCAAAATCTAAATGATAAGTGACATATAAAGTTTTCGTATCTGTTACGTAGGCAGAAAGAGCGTTAATTCGTGCATTTGGGTAGAAATTTTCCTCAAAACATTAAACTGTTACTTCACTTGTAAATCTTATGGGTTTTTCTTATATATGTCTCTGTTCAGTGATATACATATACATACATTATATACATACATACATATATAAGTGTGTGTGTCTGTGAGTGTGAGTTGAGTGTGAGTGTGAGTGTGTGTGTGATGTGTGTGTGTGTGTGAGTGTTGTGAGTGTGTGTGTGTGTGTGTGTGTTGTGTGTGTGTGTGTGTGTGTGTGTGTGTGTGTGTGTGTGTGTGTGTGTGTGTGTGTGTGTGTGTGTGTGTGTGTGTGTGTGAGTGTGTGTGTGTGTGTGTGTGTGTGTTGCATATACATTTTTACAAGCTGAGCGTGAAAGTATTGGCCAAAATAAGATTTACAGTATATATGAATTCATGAATTACATAAAAGAATACTTTTCGGCAAATGCATGATTATTTGTAATCATCATTATTATTAATATTATAAACTTCAACCTTTAATATTATTACTATTGTTATCATTATTATCATTATCTTCAATATTGATAATAACAATCTTCACCATCATCATTATAATCACCATCATCATTATTATCATCATTTTCATTATCATCATCATCTTCATCACTTCATAACTCGGAAACCACACCAGTTAAATTGCTGCAAAGAGTGAAACGCAAATATTTGGTTTTATTTTCTAATTTCCATTTTCATCCATCACTTTTCGTTCATTTGTTTGTTTATTAGATTTTATCAATTTAACTCTATGTTTTGTATTTTTCGTGTTTCGGTTTCGGCACAATGTTTCAACGCCTAATCTACCTACTGCATGGACTATGAGCGTCTATCTGCAAAGGTATTCAGGCCACCCATCAACTCCCTTTAATACCCGTACACCAAGAGAGAGAGAGAGAGAGAGAAGGGAGGGAGGGAGGGAGAGGGAGGGAGAGGGAGGGAGGGAGGGAGGGAGGGAGGACGGAGGAGGGAGGAGGGAGAGGAGGGAGGGAGAGAGAGAGAGAGAGAGAGAGAGAGAGGAGAGAGAGAGAGAGAGAGAGAGAGAAAGAGAGAGAGAGAGAGAGAGTAGAGAGAGATAGATAGATAGATAGATAGATAGATAGATACATACATACATACATACATACATACATACATACATACATACATACATACATACAACATACATAGAGAGAGAGAGAGAGAGAGAGAGAGAGAGAGAGAGAGAGAGAGAGAGAGAGAGAGAGAGAGAGAGAGAGAAAGACAGACAGACAGACAGATAGACACAGAGACAGACGGAGGAGTTTTAAGAAAGGCCGTAGTTGGCAGCCACCAGAACCCGAGAGCCGCGCTGAATACAAGCACTTTTACGGACTTTGGCATAGTCGGGAAAGCTTCAGAACGAAGAGTCGTGAAGCCGGCGGGTCCTTTGTGGAAGTTGGCTGCACGAGACCAAGATGGATTACAAGTTGTCTTTGACAGATAATGTCGAGACCACAGCGATCTGGGAAGCTTTTCTTGGAAATGTGGCTTGGGATTTATTATATTGAGGTTTTCGGTGTGTTGCATATCCCCATTTCATTGTGGGTTTTTCCTCTTGTTTTATTATATTTGTTTATCTACTCTTGTTTCATAGGTGAGGGGGGGGTGTTGATTGAGTATCATTAACTTTTAATATCCTGTGACGGCATCGTATCTTGTTTTATGTCAACGCATTTTAAATAAGATAAATAGTTCACCAGATGTATTATTTTCCAACATAGAATTTCTGGATGTGAGTTAGGATAATTGAAAATGACGATCAAGTTAAAAATAAGCAACTTTGGCAGTTCTGTTCTCGTGTTCTCTAACTATATGTTAATTCAGTTGTGCGCTGCCCATTGTTTTACAGGGTGAAGATGAATAGCAATTAAAAAGTTGATGACTTGTCCCTGGCTTTTACGAGAAGTTTAAATAGATTTACCTCTGAATAATACTGCTACAGAAAATGCTACTACCACTTATACTGCTAATATGTTTACCGCTGCTATAATAGACACTATTTAGTATGTATATTACCTCTATTGCCTATTCTACTTCTGTTGATATTAACTCTACTACGGTTGCTATATCAGCTATTTTTAGGACTTATAATATTTCTACTGCTATTACTTCTACTAATTCTACCGTTTTTACATCTACTACTACTACTATTTCTACTGCAACTTGCTCCTACATCACACACACACACACACACACACACACACACATATATATATATTTGTGCGTGTGTGTGCGTTTGGGGCTGTGTTTCTTTGTGCCAAGAAAATGTATTTCATTTAATGTATTAATTATGGATTTTACTTTATGT
>NW_020869861.1:73946-76446 GCF_003789085.1 Penaeus vannamei
GGGAGTCATGCGCCTCGTTTTGATACCTGAACTGTCCTGGACTCACACACTCGATCCCCGAGGCAAGAGAAATTCCTCCGAGGGTTTCTCTCATAAAATCAATCGGAGGGAAGGACATTATCTATTATTATTACTATTACTATTACTATTATTATTATTATTATTATTATTATTATTATTATTATTATTATTATTATTATTATGGATAGTGGAAGAGGATTTTTTATTTTTTTTTTTTACAATTTGGGCATTGTGTTTCACATCCCGGTCAACCAATGAAGCTCCTGTGACCTTTCACTTGCTGTCGCTTGACTCTGACGACGTATCAGCAAAATGGACTCATATACAAAAGCATTCCAGTGCGCAAAAAAAGAGGAAAAAATACAGTGTTATATCCACAATATTTGTCACCATAGTCAGTGCCAGTGGCAGTGTTGTATCAGCTTCACTCACCATTTTTCACTGCTGTCAGTCTGATGCAGCTACATCGATTACAAAAGTTATATATGTACGTGATGAAACGAAGGTTGTTTTCAGCGGAAAACGATCCTCTCTGTACTAGCAATATCTAGCATGCGATGAAATGGAAGGCTTTCAAAAAGGGTTCAAAAAGGGTCGCCTGCATGGTCTTTTTGGCATTCTGGTCGCGAATCCACGCAGGGTTCGGCGGCCGCTAGTTAGACTTGAATACCGTTTCTGTCGTTCTCTATGGCTGTCTGACGTCATGGATCTGTCCGTATATTTCTCAAAATGAATGTGTGTGTGTGTGTGTGTGTGTGTGTGTGTGTGTGTGTGTGTGTGTGTGTATGTGTGTGTGTGTGTGTGTGTGTGTGTTGTGTGTGTGTGTGTATATATGGGCACTATATGTGTGTGTGTGTGTGTGTGTGTGTGTGTGTGTGTGTGTGTGTGTGTGTGTGTGTGTGTTCTCGTGCATTCTTAATTTGCTTGTGTGCAGTATATATGTCTGTATTCTTACACATAGTGATATGCGTACACACACGCCTTTCCATCTTCTTACACGCTCAGAGAAGCAACAATAACGAAAAGGCCTAGAAATTCAAATTATTTTCGAATGAAAGAATGTTAGGTTGATAAAACGACTGCTGAATCATGCACACGTATTCATATAAAACGTTGAAGTTACTGAAAGAAGAGCTTTGAGCGAAATAACACCCTTAACTGGTATTTACAGGTAAGCCTGACCTCACACCTTACCTGCAAGAGTTTTCGCTTTTCACTTACCACGCTTTCATCGATTTCTGATATATATATTCATTCATTCATTCATTCTATATGGATATAGAACGAAAGGCCGCCCACGATAACCTTGTAAAATCGAGCTGAATGTCGTCG
Organism: Penaeus vannamei; assembly: GCF_003789085.1. Lineage (NCBI taxonomy): Eukaryota > Metazoa > Arthropoda > Malacostraca > Decapoda > Penaeidae > Penaeus > Penaeus vannamei. Next base: position 75,300 of record NW_020869861.1, read on the forward strand.
CCCAGGCATTCTCATTGCTTTTTTAAAATTATTTCCACGAGCGCATATATTTAATGTACCTTTTACTATGCTAATATTTTTGTTAGAGATTTAAACTTCACGGCAAGCATGTATTAGTTTAAAGATAAGAGGGATAATATGATAATAATATTTACGTGATATTGAACATAAAAGGAAATGAGTGTATAATACTGTAAATGACCGCCAGTATTACTCCTGAGTGAAGAAGAAACTCAGAGCAAAACATAAAAGATGAATCAGACAAGCTTAAAATAATGATAGATTTATCAGGAAAGACACCAAACACGCACACAATTATATTAACCAACATTTGTAAATTCAAAATGCAAGATAATCTAGCGGATATGTAATGGTCGCCCAAGTAATGATGAGATGGTGGGCTTATGAATTACAAATTCGCCTTTAATAGCTAAGGAGGCAGTGTAAGCAACACTGCAATATATCAAAGAATCACCATTACGTCTATAGGGACAGTCATCATGACGTCATTAGAGCTGTCACGTGATCAATCGGAGGCAGTAGTGGGCAAAAACAACAACAAAATCCCACGAACTTCGATATTAAGTATTGGTCTGCCGTGAACATCGTCTCTTTTTTCTTGGTTTATATAAGATCCGCATCTTTTTTCGTCCTTTTTGTAAGAAACTTCGAAACGGTACATAGCTGCATTATTATTGGAGGTGCAAGTGGACTGTAAAAAGGTTCACGTTCGTTTTAATCGTCTGCCGAAAGATTCCGAGAGGGAGGCTTTGGCTATCTATCTATTTTTATCTATCTATCTATCTATCTATCTATATAAAAGCAAGAACTTTGATCCTGCGCTTGATAGAGACGTTAGAGTTTGTGGAATACATTTTGCTAATGGTACGTACGATAGGTTTTTTATAAAGATAATCTAAAATTTAAGCGGCTATGTTATACTGTCATAACTCTTCCTTAGGGATGTATATCCCCGTGGTTAGGCTTAGGCCTAGTCGGTGGTAGATGCTGTGGGTGACTGACTGTTTACTAATATTTTCTTTCACTTTGTTTCAGTTTAATTTTATTTTAAAACTTTCCCTGAACAAAGGTCGGAAAACATTAAATGGGAACAAACATGAAGATAGTAAATCTAATGGCTGCTACA
>NW_020869861.1:106446-108946 GCF_003789085.1 Penaeus vannamei
TGAAGAAACTCAATGGTGGTTTCTCTGAAGATCGGAATTTTGGCATCTTTATCGATCCAATTCTAAAACGTTGAGAGTTTAGCTGCTTTTGATATAGACGCCAACATACTAACAATTATTAATTGATGGTGATGGTAATAATGATAGTATTAATAATAATTACAATACTAGTAGTAATAACAACAGTAGTATTAATAAGGATGATAATGATGCTAATAAGAACATTAGAATAGTAATAATAAAAATAATGATAATAATGATATTAACGATAACGATAATAATGATATTAACGATAACGATAATAATAATAATGATAATACTAATAAAATAATGATGATAATAATAACAACATAACCAATGATAATGATAATATTGATACATAAAAACGATAATAATAATATTAATAATGATAACAATGGTGATAATAATAATGAAAGTAATGATACTAATTATAATAATAATAGTGATATTGATAATAATAATATTAATGATAGTTACAATGCTTATAATGATGATGCAGATAAGAATGATAATAATGATAGTAATAATAAAAAATTAGAGATAATATTTCATAATAATAATGATAGTATTAATAATAACAGATCAATGATAATATATATAATGATAATCACAGGAATATTGATGATGATAATAATGATATTGATAATGATAATAAAATTATCATAATATCAATAACAACAACAACAGCAGCAGCAACGACAACAACAACAAAAACAACAACAACAACAACAATAATACAAACAACAGCAACAACATAACTGCCTCTTCCCGGATATCCTGTTATGCTCTAAAGTCCCCGTTTAAGGAAACAAAGAAAGGAAAAGAAAAAGAAGAGCAAATTGTACAGGCAATCTTGAAAGACTGCAAAGAACAGCAAGCAGACGGACAGTAAAGCTAGAGAGATAAGAAGAGATGAGGAAGATAACTTACAGAAATGCGATTTAAACTCAGGGGGAAGGAAGGGACGACGTGTAATGTAACTGCCCTGTATAAATATACCACAGGAGGAAGGTTTTATTATTTTTTACCACGCAAGAAGTTTCACGAAAATGATGTTAACGATGCATAGATTTTTTTTTTTTTGGGGGGGGGGGCGAATAGGACTTTTGAGAGAGGAAGAGCCAGTGTAAAAATAATAATAATAAAAAAAAGGTAAGCTATATTTAGCAGCTTAGCTCTTCTTCTCAGACAACCAATTAGGTAAGAATCTCACATATAAACACTCATGCACACGCACACACACACATTTGCACTGGCACACACGTATATATAATCATATACACGGGTATAAACGCGCGCTCACAAACACACACGAACACACACCCACACACACACATATATAAATCATATACACGGGCATAAACGCGTGCTTACAAACATACAACACACACACAAGCGCGCTTGATAATCTTACCCGTGCCGAAAAAAATGTATATATACTGTCATGTACATTTTTTATATACAGACAATGACATTATTTCAAACTAAATTGATCAGGTGATGTTCTAATTCTGTACGTATAAAACCATATACTATATCAGATACATGAAACATTTTTAGTATCTAAAACTTTGTACCGTACAAATTGCATATACTACAGACTAATTTGCTGATTCCTGATGATAATGCGGAGGCCTTTCTTATGTAGCCTATTAAATTTATCTCCATTTAGGAAGAAAAAATACTGTTTGTAAATCTGGTGTAGAAAGCAAGAGGCCAAGGGAATAGTTGTATATTATGTAAAGGGTTTTCTCCTACACTATATTAAGACGCGGATACTCCAAGAATATGGCTTTGATAAAACATTTTACCGCCTTCATATGTCTGTAGTAGATAACTATGATGAGTGCTGGCCAATAGGGGTTGGATGATCTTACCTCATCACTAGTTAGCAAAGACCTTGACCCTCCCCCTGAGACCTGATTCAGATCTTGTTCATTCTGTCTCTCTACCACTATATAAACAAAATAAGTTCTCTATTTGTATCCTGTAAGACAGGGACCACCCACCACAGCCGCCGGGCTGGTAAAAAGGGTTTGCAACATGCTTTCACCGTGGCAGCTGGGTCGCTTGCTCGCAATTCAGCCACCGCGATAAGCATGCAGTTCAAAGAAACCACTTGAGTTAACTAGAATTAGTTAACACAGGACGGGACACTCCAGAGAAAAGGCCCGGGCGAAGAATGACTTCGCAAATATATATATATATATATATTATATATATATATATATATATATATATATATATATATTATATATATATATATATATATATATATATATATATATATATATATATTATATATATATATATATAAATGCAAATAAACACACAACACACAAATATACTACAGGTTATTCACGTACTCAATGGTCAGCTTTAGAACAGGGGCCGCTATTCGGGCTTCATCGATAAATTCAAAGTATTCAAAGCATATAGGATTCAAATACATTATGACCTTAAAGCTATGTATACGATG
>NW_020869861.1:128946-131446 GCF_003789085.1 Penaeus vannamei
AGGACCCCAGCGACCCCTAGTACATAAGAGGTTGTGGCGACAAATACCTCGATTTATACGACTCATAAAACCTGTACGCAGAGGCTATTCGTAATTCGCCTAAGCCATACATTACTATTATACGTATTTTCGTTCGGTTCTCGAGAAAGGTAAAATCCTGACAGATAATTGTCCTGAGCGATATAATAGCAACGTCAAAGAATGTGAAAAAAAATATTGAAATAAAGTCAAATGTTTCCTGTAAAGCAAAGGGTGAGTGGTAAATGGAGAGAAGGAATGGACGTTAAGACTTTACCTACCAGATGTCAGTAGAAAAATTACCTCTCCATAAAGACGAAAATTCATAGAGATCAAATGTCTCCCTAGTTACCATGTATGCAGTACAAGGTTTCAAGGTTATTTATCATTGTCATTGTTATTATAATAATAATACTAGCAAGAATAATAATGATTATTATAATCATCATCAATCATTATCATCATCATCAAAAACAACTCGTCACAAGACAAGGTCTATTCACTGAAGTATTTTGTTGTTGATTACACAGATGAATGTTAACAAATCATGTGAAGGAAGCGTAACATGATGAATTCAGCTTTAATTATTTCATTGACATTTCTTAACCTGCTGATTAGGTATCAAGTTCTGCTTTTCATATATCCTTATACGTAGGAGACTTCAACAACCATGACTGAAATGATTAATTTTTGAGTTAAGAGATAAAAAATCAAGCGAAAAAGGATCATTTCCTGAAATATCATTATGACACTATTATTATTATCATCATTATTTGTTTAGACCTATGTCACAACCTTCCCCCAATACATGCTTCAGTGTATATAGGGGAGATAAGTACATACGTCTTTGGTCCGAGAACACTCCACAACTTTCCACTGTGTGTGGCCGTTAGTGACTCTTAGCATCCCTTAAAACGTGTATTACATTTTACCCATCATCGGCCCATGAATCAGCCTTGTGCCTGATTCTCAGCCTTGTTAACACAACTTCTACTTGTCGGTTGGCCTCGCACACCAGTGCAAGCAGAAACAGCTAGTGGATCGCACTTCAAGACTTTCAGCTCCCTCTCTCAGGTGGGCCATCTCCGGGATCCCCTCTCCCTTGCGTTGAAGGTCCCCCTAGTGAGGGTCCTGTGGGTTCCAGGGTTTGTTGTGGATGACTGCTAAGCAGATTATTTGACTCCACATCAGATAACCCTGGGTCTTGCGTGTTCCCCTGGTGTTTGTGCAGTGTGCTCCTTGATGCCAGTGTGCTTAATTGTTTGCAATTAAAGTCACTCCCTGTAACCCTGATTTGACTCAACTTTTCGGTATTAGGATAATCCATTGTGCACATTCTGGTGAACTGAACCCCACCTTCGGGTTCGTGGTCGACGTGGGCAAACCTTTAGCTCCCGCATGGGAGGGTATGTCTTGGGGGTCTTATCCTGCCTGCCATACAGTACACCTAGAGTTGCCATCCTTTTGTTAGGGATTGGTCTGACAGATCATCTCATGACTGCCACTTGAGTTCTCGCTGTTAGCTATGATTAGGGAGGTAGGATCCACTCCCTCCCTCGGAAACCCTTTTAGCAAGTTCCGTCTAATATTAGCATGTGTTAGACTGACCGCTTGGCCCCTTCCACTCATGCTATAACATGATTCATGGATCATGTCATTGCCATCTACTGAAGAGCCCACTTCTTGTGAGGTGGTTCTCCAGGTATTTGCCGACGACGAAGTGGCATCTTCTCTATGCAAAACATTGAATCCCCTTTCTCCCTTCAATGACTTGCACCCTAGAAAGATTTATAGATCGCTCGCCAAAATGATGCTTATCCTGTATGTGGGTTCGGTTCCTCTCTGGCTTCTCCCCAGGGGGTTTTCACCTACCCACACATTTGCCGTGCATGGTGATCTGGAGGTTGAGCGATGCTGTGAAGGAATATACCCTATGGTTGGCAACACGCCTCTTTGGTCTCTTACTTCAGCAAAAATAGGGAGACCTCCCACTTCCCATCAGACCAAGATGGGGGTACAAGTTAAACCAGCCGAATCAGCTGCCTCCATGACCCAAGCCGAAGGCAGACTTTGGATCCCCTAGGCGTTTCCCACAGTTCAAGGTCCCCTACAAACCTGAAGGCTTTGGTAATGCCTACTTACAAGTGAGAGCACTGGAGATGCAGAGGTAAATCCATTCGTCAGTCCTGGTTGCCAGAGACTAGAGAAGGATCATCGGGCTTAAAGATCAAGCCACCCTGAATTTCCTGCTGAAAACATAGGAGCTGAAAGACGGGAGGTAAGTATCTTGTCATTGAATCCCGAAGAAAGGTGAAGCAAGATTGTGCTACTTGGCTTCTCACTTGCTTACGATATGGAGGCGATCACATCACACCCCTAAATTGTGGAAGCTTCCCGAATGACCAAAGGGAAGAGCCCAACCAGGCGTCTCCGAAGTAATGGCTAAATTAACTTCAGCAGTTTAATTTGTATTTTTTCGATG
>NW_020869861.1:153946-161446 GCF_003789085.1 Penaeus vannamei
AAACCACAACTACACACACAACACACACACCACACACACCACGCATCCCCATTTCAACACACACACCACATCCCCAAGCTCACCCCCCACACACACACACGTGCTGCCTCTCTCGCCAGCCACCACCAGCAAGTGACCGGCTGCACGGAAGCGGGCGCCTAACCCTGACAAAAGCCCGTCCCATGTTAACCTCCTGGCCCATGATCGAGCTCCTCTCCCACGGGCTTCACAATGCCTGGTCGCGAGTTTGAATAATCTCTCGTTGGAACTTGAGCCCCGCCGATCCCGCCGCCGAAGCCCCGCGCTCTTTTAGTTCAACGACCGCGACCAACGAGCCACCTCGTCAACACGGAGGTTTGCCTTGTATTACACGCACACGTTACCGCTCCAGGGAAGCGACGAACGATGTGCGGATTTTACATTAAATATGAAGGAACAGGAAAAGAAAGATATAATATATATATATATATATATACTATATATATATATATATATATATATATATATATATATATATTATATGATATATAATAGTAATATATATATATATAATATATATATATATATATATATAGATAATAATATAATGTATATATATATGTATATATATATACATATATATATATAGTATATATATATATATATATATATAACTAGTATAGTGTTAATATTATAAATTGTATATATATATATATATATATATAATAATTATATAATATAATATATATATATATGTAGATATATGTAATATATGTATATAATATATAGATATATATATAATATATATAATATATATATATATATATATATATATATTATATATAATATATATTGTGTGTGTGGTGTGTGTGTGTGGGTGTATGTATATGTATATATAATATATATATAATATAATATATATATATATTATATAAATATATAATATATATATATATATGGGTTATAGTATAATAATAATATATATATATATTAATATAATATATATTAAATATATATATATATATATACATATTATACATGTATAGTATATATAGTAGTATAGTATTATATATATATATTATAGGGATATATATATATAAATAATATACATAATATATATACATACATACAGTATACAGTATGCATTATGATATAAATATAAGTAGGCTATATATATATACTATGTCTAGTAAATATAAAGTATAATATATATTGTATAATATACTATATATATATTATAACTAAATCTATACAACTAAACTATTATATAATAATAAATAATAGACACATATACTATTAATATATATATTATATTAATATATATATATATATATATATAGGAGTATTATATATCATATAATAGTAAAATATAATAATATATACATATAGTACCTATAAAGTTATATATAAATATATATATACTATATATATATATAATTGATATATTATTAATTAATAATATATAATATAATATATATATATATTTCAATATATATGTTATAATATACATATATGAAGCATATACATATATAGTATGGAATATATATATATTTATACATTATTAATGTATAATATATATATATAATATATATAATATATATTAAATATATATATATATATATATAACTATAATATATATAATATATATATATATATATATGGCATTATGTATGTATATATTTTTTTCTTATTATAGAGTCAATAGGTGGGTTTGGTGTGTTTATATATGATAATATATATATATAAATATTAATATATATATAATTATATAATATATATATATATAATATAATATTATATATAATATATGTATGAGTGTTATAGTGTGTGTGTGTGCTCGTGTGTGTATGTGGTTGTGGTGTGGGTTGTGGTTGTGGTGTGGTGTGGTTGGTGTATTTGGTTGATTTACAGTGGTAGGGCGATCATTCAGTGTCAAACAACTACACACTAATACTACATACATATTAACACATATATATATTATATATATATTATATATATATATATATATTAATAGGGTGCATAATATATAATATGATAGTATATAGATATATATATTTATATATTATATTATATAATATATATAATATATATATATAATTATAATATTAATATATTAGTGTGTATTAGGTGATGTGTGTTAGTTGATGTGTGTTTGTGTGTGATGTGTGTGGTGTATGTGTATGTATTTAGTTTATTATATCATTATACATTAAACAATAACCTATTAATAATATATTAAATATAACAACATTACATATACATATATATTAATAATATATATATATATATTATTAATTACATATTAGGTATATTAATAACAATTATATATTAATATTTAATATATATATTATTTTATTATATTTAATATATATAAATAATATATTGTATATACATGTAGGTAATAAGTATAACATTAATATATCTAAGTATGACTACACATATTTTATATATAGTATATATTTTATAGTATATATATAGTGAAGATATTACAATATATATCGTAGATTAGTATAGTTAATTAATATTTAGATGTATGGCAGTATACATTAGATATGGCTAGATCAGTATAGATCATGGATAGCGGATGATCTGATGTCATCTTCTAAGTGACGCATATCATTGATATATAGGTATTGTATATATATATATATATGGGTTACATAGTATAGATTTATGATATATTGTAAATATGTTATGGCAAATATATTAATAATGTATGGTATTAATATTTAAATATATAAATATATAATATACTATATTATATAATTGATATATAATATTATATAATATTGAAATATATATATAATATATATACACTACACACAGCCGGCACACGACACATAATAGTATACGCGTCACAATTAGTATACCACATTACACAAACAGCATACAACGGGCACACACTACATCTACAATATAATTAATATAACTATATACACATTATATAAATATATTAATTCTATATATATATCAACACAAGCACATAAAGTATATGATGTTATATCACATACATCATATAAATTATATATACTATTATATATATAAATATAATATAGTATAGATCACAAATATAATGGTATACATATTTACAATATACATACACATGTATGTATATATGTGCAAGCGCCACACGTATACAAACACTACTAAATCTACAATATATATATACAATATATAAATAGCCGCTATGTACGGATATGTAACGCAACACCATTAACGTCAGTATATATTATAACTATACAATATAATCAACTAATATAGCAGTAATACACACATAGATAATTATATTAGCCTACTTATTTATTTATTTATTTATATATATATACTATAATATATATAATAATATATTATATTCCAATATATATATAATTACTCATATATACATATTAATTAATATATACACACAGTATATATATATAAAAACATATATGATATAAAACATACATATATTATTTATATTATATAATAATTATATATAACATAAATATATTATATTTATATCATTAATTATATATTATTATAATATTAGTATATATTAAAATATGTAATTGTTTAAATATATATTTAATAGCATTAAATTATAAATATTATTATATATATATATATTATTTATATATATATATAAATAATAGGTTAAGTTAGGTTAATGATAGTGGTTATATTATATAATAATATTTAATTAATATTATATTATATATAGTTATATAGTTATATATATATTAATATATAAATTAATAATATAATTATATCTATAATATAATAATTATAGTTATATATAGTTTAATATATAGTTATATATATATAGGTTATATAGTAAGGTTTATAATCTATATAATATTAATATATTTATATATATGATCTATATGTAATATATCATGGATATAGTTATATATAAATAATATTATAATTATTCAACATTATATATATATATATTATTAATATATAATATATATAATAATTTAATTATAATATATATATATAGGTTATATATATAGGTTTAATAAGTTATCATAGATATATATATAAGTATATAATAGATATATCTATATTATTAATATTAATATATATATATTATATAATATATATATATTATTATATTAATATTAGTATTATATATTAAACTATATTATAATATATATTAATAATAGTATAACTATATATTATAATATGATATATATATATATATTATATATAATAATATAAACATATATAATATGTAATATAATATATAACACATAATATGTTAATAACGTCATTGGAAGAGTGTATATACATGACATACAAAATAAACATAAAAAATTATATAAAATTAGTCATGGGAAGTATAAATAAATATATATATCTTTATTTATACATTATATATTATATAAAGGGATATAAAAACCACGAGAGACCAACGTCCTGGTCCCCAGGTAGCATGGTATGGAGAAGCCTAGATGGTCAGGACCGAAGAATCGGACATGAAAATGACAGCTGCGTCTGGGTGGTAATCAACTTCACTACTGACTTACCAGACTCTGGCTTCTCGGGTGATCCAAGGATACTGTCCTGTGGTTCGCTGAAGGGCTGCCAGATGAGTAGACTTCAGGTTCATTCAGCCGTGACAGTAAGGGGTGGAGGGGCGGGAGGTTAGGTCACCTTGGCGAATCCAGGCTCGAGAGGGGAAGGTGCGAAGCGTCGGCCTCCTGTGTTATGGTGGAGTCTGGGGCCTGCGACAGGGAAGCGCACCATTTGTTGCAACGAGGACAAGATGTGGAGCTGATGATGATATTTTTACAATGTCCTATATTGGATATATATAATATATATATATATATTATATATAGATATATATATTAATATATATCTAGGGTATATATATAATATATATAGTATATATATATATATATATAATATATTATAAATTATATATATATTTTAATATATATATATATATAATAGTTATGATATAGAATTATATATAGAAATATAGTAGTATTATATATATATATATTATATATATATATATATATATATATAATATTATTATATATTATATATATATATTATGTTGTGTGTGTGTGTGTATTTCATGACGGACCGCATACACACACACACACAACAGCACAGTACAACACACCACACACACACACACACACAACAAACACACACAACACACACAGAACATAATAATGAAAAAATGTGAGGAATGATATTTTTTACAATTCCTATATGGATATATTATATATATATATATATAATTATATTATATATATATAGTATATATATATATATATATATATATATATATATATATAAATATATATTATATATATTATATATAGTATATATATATATATATATAGATATATATATATTATATTGTTTGTGTGTGTGTGTGTGTGTATTCATCACACACACACACACACACACAAACACAACACACACACACACACACACACACACACACACACACACACACACACACAACACACACAACAGAAAATAATAAATGAAAAAAAAACACATATAAAGAATATAAAAAAAGATGTCTCCAAAGGAACCACGAACAAGAACGAGCATTACAGAACTTCGTAAGGCTTATTTCCGCCTCAATGAAGCTGACTGTTAAGTTTCACAACACATACGAAGTCTGACTCTCCGGATTTTCGTAACTTCTTGCTGAGGATATTAAGCCTGACAGCAAGATTCAGGGTCAAGACTTTTTTTTTTTTTTTTTTTTTTGAGAGAGAGAGAGAGAGAGAGAGAGAGAGAGAGAGAGAGAGAGAGAGAGAGAGAGAGAGAGGAGAGAGAGAGAGAGAGAGAGAGAGAGAGAGAGAGAGAGAGAGAGAGAGAGAGAGAGAGAGAGAGAGAGAGGCTGTAACTATACTAAATACGTGTTGGTATTGTGTAGTGAATATCATGTATTTTCTTTTGTGATATTCCTTTTCTTATTATTTATCTCTTCTTGCGTTTATTGCTGTGTTATCTATCTGTAGCATTTGTGTGTTTGTTACTATTGGTATGAATATATATTTTTTAAAGGTATAAAAAGTGTGTGTGTCACATTCTTAAGAAATATATAGTCATAGGAAACATAAATAACGAATGTCTGTTTCTAATCTCATGACAAATAGCGCAATCGCAGAGAATTAAGAGATATCATTAATGAATTGCGAGCGATTTGTACTATGTGAAGACAAACATACACGCACAAACAAAAAATTCAAGAAAAATGAGACTTCCATCATGTAAAACACACACAAACACACAACACTACTACTAACACACACACCACACGCATCGCCTTTGTGTCTTTATTACTACTGTTATGAATATTATATTTTTTTAAAGGTATGAAAAGTGGGGTTGGTTGGGGTGGATGTACGTGGCAGATTTATACACGTAAAACAAGTGAAATACGGTAAGGATAAGAAGAAATGATGAATATGACATTTCGAATCCGTCAGATGTATTTTTATAAGTATTACAGGACAAAACGAGAGAGAGAGAAATAAACACATCATATATTCATGTTCATGAATACTTTTATTTTAGTTTACTTACTAATACCGAAAGAGAACTGTAGATGAGACAGGCGCATATGAGAGAGAAGAGAGAGAGAGAGAGAGAGAGAGAGAGAGAGAGAGAGAGAGAGAGAGAGAGAGAGAGAGAGAGAGAGAGAGAGAGAGAGAGAGAGAGAGAGAGAGAGAGAGAGAGACGGTAGGAGAGAGAAAGAGACAGACAAATCAGAGACGGGGGAGATGATGGAAAGGAGAGAGAGAGAGAGAGAGAGAGAGAGAGAGAGAGAGAGAGAGAGAGAGAGAGAGAGAGAGAGAGAGAGAGAGAGAGAGAGAGAGAGAGAGAGAGAGATTTAGCGAACTCGGAATTTCAGGATTCTACTTATAGCGGACAAGAATTTCTGGGGATTATAAATATACGACATTAAAGCGTAGTGGATGACAAAAAAAGGACGCGAAAGAGAGGAGAGAGAGTGGGGGGAGAAAGAAAAGAGAAGAGAGAGAGAGAGAGAGAGAGAGAGAGAGAGAGAGAGAGGAGAGAGAGAGAAAGGCATGAGTGGTCAAAAAATGATCCCGTTGTTTTGTGTGCGTGTATGTGTGTGTGTGTGTGGTGTGTTGTGTGTGTGTGTTGTGTGTGTGTGTGTATGTGCGGTCGTGCGTGCGTGCGCGCTTGCGTGCATGTGGTAGCGTTATTATAGTTATCATATTTGATATTATTATCGTCATCAATACCCTGAACACCATCGTCACATCATACTCATCGCCATCATCATTATTTAGCATATCATGAACAGCACTATTGCTCGTATGATTACCCTTCATCATCGACATTATCATTAGTGATAATACTTACCAGTTGATGAATGACAAGATGTAATGCTTATGACAACACAAGCGGTTTTTGATGTACAGATACCGTAATTAATGATGCGGTCGACAATTATATCATCCCTACAAGTACTAGACAATATTGATGCTGGGAAAAAAAGACCAAGCGAATATGGTAATGTAGAAATGA
>NW_020869861.1:173946-176446 GCF_003789085.1 Penaeus vannamei
AGATTGTGTCGGAGAGAGATGGGTCTGGGAAGTAACTGAGATAGAGAGATTACTGGTTATTTCATCCCATCACGCTATGTAAATTAGATAATCTTACTCTCATCGTCGAACAATTTGAACTAACGTTCATTCGCCGGATCACAGGAAGATTTTTTGTCCTTCGTAATTCAATGTTCTTGTTGATAAACATTGAAGACCTCTTCGGTTTGTCCCCTTTATTGATAGGTACTCAGATTTTTTTCTTCTTTTTCTACTTCTTCGCTTCCTCACACGTAAATGGAATGTCTAAGCCCTCAGACGACTAAAATCCACAGACAAAAGGGGTATGAATAAGATCGCATAAAGCAACAACCCCATAAACACAGGTACAAAGATAAACTGACATAAGTCCTCTATGCTCTTGACAATGACCTGGCCCGAAAGAAGAACACAGGAGCCACGTCAGTGTTCTAGTCCGTATCATTGACCACTTGTTGCTGATCTTGCAATAAAAGGGCATTCCAGAGGAGGCTTTTTAAGGGTTAAATCAAGAGGCAAAACAACTTAAGTACAGAAAGATCCTGTGTTGATTCAGAGTAGAGACTGAATCGTATAAGCAGATATTCCTTTGATTTCAACTGAAGTCGTACCAATGGATGTAAAAAACATTTTCGAGAGCGGGTACGTAAAAAAAGGATTATTTTGGAAAGTAAGAAAGTTTTGATACAAAACTAACTGTTCCATTTGTAAGATATTTGTTGCCTGCTATTAAACAAAGGAATTAATAAAAGAAGAAAAATGGTTATTAATTACATATATCAATAATATTTATTTAAAGTTTGAATGTCTCTTGAATTAAATTTAGGAGACAGACACACTGAAGTGGTAGTAAGAAGGGAGAGAGACCCTGATAATAATAAATGATAATCATGATGAGTGTAATAATATGCTGATTATGAAAAATGGATAATAATGGAATGAAAAATAATAATAAATAATATAATGATAATGATAATAGTAGAAATAAAATAATATAACAATAATATTTAATAAATTACAATACTTTGATAATGATAATTAGTAATAATAATAAAATAATAAATATATAATAAACAATAATAATTATAATGAAGTAATAATGAAATAATATAAATAATATGATGATATTTTTAATATTGTTATTAGTAGTAGTAGAGTATTATATCATATCAAAATAATGATAATAATAAAAGAATAAGAATAAGAAAAGAGAATAGAAATAATGATAAAAATGAGAATAAAAACAGATTATAATAAAAATGAAAAACATTGATAATAATTATCATAATATAATAATAATAATAATAATAAATAATAATAATAATAAATAATAATAATAATAATAATAATAATAATAATAATAATAATTAATAGTAATAATAACTATAATAATAATAATAATAAAAATACAAATAATAATTATAACGTTAATAATGATGATAATGATAATAATAATAATAATAATAACATTAATAATAATGATGAAAAAGACACGAAAGAGAAGGAAGAAGAAAACAAGAACATACATGTGTGTGTTGCAACGAGAAACGCACACAATTTGAGAGCTTATTCATATTGCTCTTCTCCCTCATTCATCACGATTATTCTCCCCTTCCTCTCTTTCTCTCTCTCCTGCCCTTTGTAGGTAGAATGAGCAGCTTTAACCATCATTCCCTCTTTCAAGCTTTCATCCTATTTTCTCGTTTACTATGTTTTATTATTGTTATTGTTATTATTGTTGTATTATATATTATTATTATTATTATTATTTTATTATTTATTATTATTATTATTTTATTATCTTTGTTGTTCTTATTTTTTATTGTTATTATTATCATTATTATTATTGTCTTTGTTGTTCTTATTTTTTTATTGTTCTTATTTTTTTATTGTTATTATTATTATTATTATTATTATTATTATTATTATTATTATCTTTGTTGTTCTTCTTCTTATTTTATTATTATTATTATTATTATGATTATTATTATTGTTGTTGTTATTATTATTATTTGTTCCTTGGTGATACCTTCTTCCTTCTCTTCTAATGTGGTTTTGCTATATATTACAGGCAAATTTCTTTAAATGGAGGCCTTTATTAAATGTAGTTAGTAGATGATTTATGTTTATAAGATTTCCCTTACAATCAATAAGTTTGTTTCATTTCAGAAGTTCTAGTCCGAGTCGAATATCAAATCAAATTTATACAAAGGGCCTAATAAAACTGACGTAATGCGCGGTAATGCATCGTGGTTCTATTTTTTATTTTATTCTCCTGTTTCTCCACTGGCTTATTTTTAGTTTAATATATACTAGAAAAGCGCCCCATTTCTTCCTCAATCTTTCATAATTGGCATTAATGCAGAAAACAGTACTCTTTCTGACACAATCTATCTTACGCCTTTTTTTTTTTTTTTTCTTTTTCCCTTCATTCTTTTTCTTTTCTTTCTATCTGGTTTCATTACCAATATCTATCATACAG
>NW_020869861.1:193946-196446 GCF_003789085.1 Penaeus vannamei
TGATAATTTATGGAATTATGATAATAATGACGATGATATGATGGTGATGAAATCGAATAATTATATACATGTATATATAATACGTAAATAATCATTATTATCAATATCATTTTTATAAAAAAAAAATCTATTCTTACCATGACCTTTGCATATACTAAGAGAAATGTATCAGATTCATTTATCACGTATAAAATACCTCCGAATGCATATGAAACACAGAAACAAATATTTACAAAATCAACATGAATTAACTTTCCAGGTATCTTCTGCTAACCGCGAGTGTTTAGCCAGAAGCAAAGGTAATTCGTAAACATCTCTTCCACGAAACTTCCTCTTTCAAATCTCAGCCTTTATTATTATTACCATTTTCCGCCAAACTCCTTCGCATAAGTAATTAAAGCATTTCCACGTACAACCCCCCATCCCCCCAAAAAAAAAAAAAAAAATCTGACCCGGGGCTCTATCAACTGAAAATTGCCAGTAGTATAAATACTCATTTATATACTTCCTCCAGTTAATTGGTTACCTCAGGGGCCCCAAAGCCAAAAGAGTGGGTAAAAGACGCCATGTTTCTTCTCTAACCGCTTTACTTCGGGTTCATTTACATAAATACCCTTTCCCGACCTCAAATTGGGAGTGCATTTTCATTATCTGGGACTCACGTGGAAGGACTCGTACTGGAGTAAATTACGATGGTTTTCTGCCGCTGGTGGTAGTTTTTATTGTGAGGTTTTTTTTACGTTTCATAATCTTTGTTTGTAAAATTCATTATATATATATATATATATATATATATTATATATATATATATATATATATATATATATATATATATATATATATATATATATATTATATATATATATATATATTCATACAGTTACTTTTTTACGTTGGAGATGTGTGATGATTTTTTATGCGCTACAAGGTAATTATAAAAAAAATCTCTGCCAGAGAAAGGCTCAAACTATATAAAATCTTCCGTTGTTTACTATCAAATAAAATCTCTTATTAAAGACAAGGCATTTAGACGTACAAAAACAAAAAAGACGAAAATATACGAAGAAACAAGTCATTTAAACTGCCCTTTGAATCGTTTGATACATGTAATTAAACCTTGTGAATAAAAATTAAATTCTTTGATTTATAAACCTACTCGCCATTACTCCCATTTTATCGCATATTCATGTTATGTAAATGAATCGCCTATAATTGCCATTTTTATTTTCTTTACGTCTTTTCCTCGGCCATAAAAGTTAAATCGTATAACCACTTTAATAATGGTTGCTCTTTACGTCTGTGGAAACTGGCTTGCTTCTCTGGCTTTCTAACTGATGCATGTGATCATAAAAGTGAGAAGGAGGAAAAACGGCAAAGCAATTGTTTGTCTTGCTGCCTAATTGTTTGCTTTTGTGATTAGAATCTAAATTGCTAAGTGATTAAGCTTCTGGTGGAATTCACACAATAGCCTTTCTTATTACATTTTTTTTCTCGACTATCAGCACACCATTGGGCAATGCATATCCTTGCCATTGCCGAAAGCCATTGAAACTGTTTACCAATAAAGCTTTCACGAAAATGCTTGAGTTTTGCGCGTTAGGAACAAAACCAACAGTATTGGAATGTAAATAAGGATAGGAAATGATACTGAAGGTAGGGATTAAGAAAGTTTGGGACATTTTCCGTTTAATGTCAGACTGATATACACAAATCATTTCCCATTGCGCTGGAAAAAGCTTTTTATCATCAAAATAGGCTCGTTTTAACAATGTAGCGATTTCACATTACTGTTATTGTTATTGTAATCTAAGTTCATTAATTTACTGTTGTTGTTTAATTGTTGTTGTTTTTATTTTTATTATTTTCATAGTGTTATCAATCCTTATGTTATCATATTATTATCATCCTCATTATCGTTATCACCATCACATAATCATTATTATCATTAGTTATTACTATTATTATCATTATTTCCATTATTATTATCAGTATTTCATTATTATTTTTCATTGTTATTATTGTATTTTTTTATCATTGATAATATTATCATTATCATTATGATTATCATCATTATAACTGTCATTACGACTTTTCTTATCATTACAACTGTGATTATTATCATTATTATTGCTATTATCAATACTATTATTGTCGTTATTTCTTATTATTATTGTTATCATTATTGGTATTATAATCATCGTCTTTAATATTACCATTAATATAGTCATTATTTATATTACTGTGCTATTTTTATAATTATTATTATTACTATCATTATTATTGTTAACAGTATTATCATTATTTTCATCCTTATTATTATCATCGATATTGTTCTTTGTTTTTAATGTTTTTATTATTATCTATGTTATTATTATCGTTATCGTCAACATTATCATTATTATCATTTTTACTTCTATAATTACTATTATGATTGTCATAATTATTGTTATAAATATCATTATTACTAATATCATTTTATTATTTTTTATCATAATTATCA
>NW_020869862.1:8321-10821 GCF_003789085.1 Penaeus vannamei
TTTTACCAGGATTGTCATCAGTATAATTGAAATTGGTGTTATATTGGTGTAGTTATGATTTCCATGTGTAATTACTATCAATATAACTGCTATCATAATTAAAAATAAACGGTGATATTGTATGATTCTGTACCATTATATTTACTGGGATGAAAATATATAACCCTTTGAAATAGAGATATTTTTTTGTAAACTAGAAGTGCTGGCAACACCTATGTTTACATTTTAACCATTTATGATACATGCGAGAAGAGTAGAACAAACTCTCATTGTTATTTTACCTGGACAAGACAAGACCCTCTAAAGAAATAATTATTCAGTTAAAATTCACAGAAGTTAAAGGAAACGTTATTAGAACAGAAATTACACATTATTAAATAATAATATATATATATATATATATATATATATTATATATATATATATATATATATATATATATATCATATAACAGAAATGCATCCTAAAATCCGGGAGCTCGCTCTCTCTCTCTCTCTCTCTCTCTCTCTCTCTCTCTCTCTCTCTCTCTCTCTCTCTCTCTCTCTCTCTCTCCTCTCTCTCTCTCTCTCTCTCTCCTCTCCTCTCCTCTCCCTCTCCCTCTCCCTCTCCCTCTCCCTCTCCCTCTCCCTCTCTCTCTCTCTCTCTCTCTCTCTCTCTCTCTCTCTTCTTCCAACCAAGACCCTTAAAATTCCGGCGCAGCATCAAAATCCCTTCGCTCTGGAGAAATGAGAGGAGGAATTCAGATCCCACACTGTATATAGACCTCTCGACACACACGCTCCCCCTTCTCCTCCTCCTCCTCCTCCTTCTTCTCTTTCCTAACACTCAAGGACCGAAAAGCTTTTATGCTGTTTGTTGCCGCGACTTTATTTTAATGTTTGCTCTTCTGGTGCATTGTTTTGGTCTCGTGCTTATACTTTGCATTATCTAAGCTCGTTCCCTTTCTTCCTCTTTTTCGCTTGTGTGTTGCTAGTATTTTTTTAGTACGTAGCAAAGGATTTGATTTTTTTTTTTTTTTTGCGTTTTTGTTCGTTTGTTGTTTCTTCGTAGCAAAGGATTCGATTTTTTTTAGTTTCGTTTGAAGGAGAGGATTTTTTTTTTTCTTTTTCCAACACGAACATTTTACTTATGGAATACTGCATTTTGTTGTTACTGCTTTGCACTGTACTCTTCTTATCATCGTAACAACCATTGGCTATAATGAGACTGGAAATAACAAAAAAGGAATGATAAAGCTATTTGTCATGTTGCTGGCGATATTAATGATAAACGGTGATAATTATATTTTTATTACAATTATTATGTACTGTGATATCATTAATATCATCACCAATATCTGTATCAACTTCCATATTATTACTGAATAATGATATGAGCTACAAGAATGCTCTAAATGTCAGTTTGAGAAAATATAAAAAAACAGATTTCTTTCTGTGGCATTACAGTATATTCCTGCGCTGTTTTGGTGTCTTTGCAAACCCTAGAATGTTTATAGATGGCGCTGTGCATGGCCGAGATATTCAGTTCGCATTGTGAGGGAGAGAATGTAACTGGAAATGGTAACAGACGCTGGTTTGTTAGAATTGTGCGAGGCTCGACCCAAAGAATATAAGTATACTTGACATGCATAAATAAAGAAATATATGCATATTTATCAGTCTAGACATGCACATCAACCCGGCAAATAGATGGTTAAATGCAAATATATCTGATTATAGACAGATATGCCTTTATTTCTGCATCTGTGTTTATGAAAATTCATTGGGTCGGGCCTGGTACAATTTTAACCGGCTGAGAGTCTGTACAAACTAATCCCTAAAGATATGTTAAGGCGAGGAACGGCGAGATGGTCCCCTTAATAGGTGGATATATACATAAGATAGACAAAGGAAAACGAAAATTAACAAGAGGTATGTTATTTAGTATACGGATAAAATACAGATGCAATTGCTTCTGAGTATATGTGAAATCACGAGTTATTTTACACTCATATTTGTTGTAATGTCTAGCTGCACACTATTGTTTAAGAGCTTTAAAAATTCCCGGTTTATTTCTTAAGTTTTCAGGGAAAGTATTCGAGGTATTTGCACCTCGGTATCCTATAAATGCTTGTGATTGAGACGACCCACAAAGCGAGAGTTGGAAAAGGGTTGCAGTTCTTAAGGAACAAGCTGCAAAAAGGAAGTTGAAGGAGGGTTCTGTTTTCTAAGGGTTGGGTTACAAAAAGGGATTGGTAATAGGGTATATTTCTTAAGAAATACACACACACACTATATGTGTGTGTGTGTGTGTGTGTGTGTGTGTGTGTGTGTGTGTGTGTGTGTGTGTGTGTGTGGTATAAGGTTGTATTTCTTACGAGATTTGTAATAAAAAGAGATTGGAGTTGTATTTCTTAAGGAAGCAACAAAAATAGAGTTGGAAAAGGGTTCTAATTCTTAAGGTATATCGACTACTTTTACTAGGAGTAGCCATTGTGTATTTGGATTACTTAAATACTTAA
>NW_020869862.1:38321-40821 GCF_003789085.1 Penaeus vannamei
TGTGTGTGTGTGTATGTATACGTGTGTGCATGAGTTTGTCTACATGGACACTGGCTTCATAGTTATCTTCGCTCTCATTATATTGTGACTTAATTTATGTGTCCCTTATTCATTGTTGTTACTCTTTTGGGACTAGTTCTCTCCATACCCTTTCCCATGACCAGGTAAATGGGTTTAATGTGATTACGACAAGCTCTTTTACTCGAAGAGAAAGATCCCATATTACTCATCACAGAAGCCAAGATATAAAAAAAAATGTAATCTATTTTACGCCCCGAAAAGAATAATAGAAAAAAAATAGCTGAATATATATATTAAAAAAAGTTCTGATTTGTCTTTTCCAGGAAAATAAGGCTTTCAGAATCCTAGAATCTTATTACTGTGCTGCTTCAAAATCTGGTCTGTTTTCAAATGTAATCTTTGCCAGCATTACGGCAGCTGTTCTCCCCTAAATTAAAAATTGATAGAAAAAAAAAGTTATTATTGTCATCCTCGAAATGTCAGCAAGATTAAGGAGTTCGGGAGGAAAGGTTATGTATAGGAAAGAGCTATTTCTAGGTAGTTTTAGCTTTTATATAAATATAGCATGTAGAATTTTGTTCTGATGAGTTATAGAGCTAAAACTGAGGTGACCTCGTGTCAAGGGAATAAAGGGAAAGGAGGAGGAGGAGGGGAAGAAGAAGAGAAAGAAAAAGAAGAAGAAGAAGAAGAAGAAGAGGAAGAAGAAGAAGAAGAAAGAGGAGGAGAAGTTGGAGAAATAGAAGAAGAAGAAAAAGGAGAAGTTGGAGAAATAGAAGAAGAAGAAGAAAGAGGAGGAGGAGTTGGAGAAATAGAAGAAGAAGAAGAGAAAGGAAAGTAATGATAATGATAAGAAAAAAAATGAAGAAGTTGGAGGAGGCATGGGAGTAAAATAAAAGTAAAATAAATAAGAGAAAAGTGAGAGAAAAAAGAAGAGAGAGAGAGAAACAAACAACAACAACCAAGTACAGTTCTTTTATTTTTTAAGATTACAAATGACGAAAGCTTCTTAGTGGCTGAACCTGAGA
This sequence comes from Penaeus vannamei, assembly GCF_003789085.1. NCBI lineage: Eukaryota > Metazoa > Arthropoda > Malacostraca > Decapoda > Penaeidae > Penaeus > Penaeus vannamei. Next base: position 39,368 of record NW_020869862.1, read on the forward strand.
AAGTGAACAAGGTATAGTGTACACAGAGCTTATGGCTGATTCTGTTGCAGAGTTGAATTAAAAGTTCTTCCCCAAAGTTCCAAAACAAAGGACGTCAGGTTACACTGTCAATGCGGGACTCTCGTTATTAGGATTGTCGCCTTTCTTTTCCTTTTTTTCTCTCTCTCACCTCTCGTTTATCAAAAATGTATCATATATATTTACCTCTCTCTCTCCTCTCTCTCTCTCTCTCTCTCTCTCTCTCTCTCTCTCTCTCTCTCTCTCTCTCTCTCTCTCTATATATATATATATATATATATATATATATATATATATATATATATATATATATATATATCGAGTAATTGTTGATCTTCTAATACACATATTCTGCATTATTTTGTTTGTTAATTACTACTTGACAAGGGCCGGTTTGGAGAGGCTTTCCAAATATCATCCTAATCTAACCTAGCTGATAATTCCATCTTCGCTTCATATCTCGTGGCGTTTAATGCTAAATCACCAAGTTTTTTATCTACAGAAAGTGGTTCCGTGTTGGATGCTACTTGTGTTGATTTTGTGTTTTGATTTGTGCTATTATTTTCTTTTATTGATTTATGTATTTCACCCTTGCATCTCAAAGTGGTATATTTTGTTCATTATTTATGTTTGAAGTGTACTGTTTTCATTAACTACACTGTTTACCTTTCTTGCACTTAAGTTATGCCAAAGGATTTATATTAATTTTGGAAAGTTTAAAATTGTCATTAGTGTAGCCTTATTTTAGTGTTATTTTTTGTCAGTTTACTCATTTCACAAGTTTTCCTGTATTTTGTAAAGATTGTATTTTTTTCCAGTTTGGCATTATTGTAATTTTGATGATCTTATTTAATTTACTTTATTATTTCATTATATTAATTTTGTACAATCGTCCGCTGGAATTATATTTCATATTGTAGTATTTCAATTATTAATGATACTGATAAATATTGTTTAAGGTGATCTTGTGTTTGGTTTTCCAACTTGGAGCAATCATTTAATTGATTATTCAGTTCTAAGAACCTGGCACTCACACACACACACACATGTCGAGATCATTATTTATTGGAAATTTGAAAAGGTTCGTTGGTTCTAATTTCAAAGATGTACGTCACTGAAGGCATATCACTATAGCAAAATTTAGTATTAAAACAAATAGTGTAAATTATAATCATTTTTAAATGGTTTGTTTGTATAAATGTTTATACAAATCATCTTTGTTTCATAATAGGAAAAGTTAGAGTATATAGTTAACCCTAAAAATTAGTAATGTTAGTTGAGAATAGTTTAATTAATGTTTATTGCTAAGATTTACGTAATTATATGCCAATTGTTTATTATGTATTGAATAAAACATCATTGGCTATAAACGTTTCTATGACCGTTATAAAATTTAGCACATTCAATAGAGGAATTCATTCCCACACCACGAGCCC
>NW_020869862.1:53321-58321 GCF_003789085.1 Penaeus vannamei
GAGGTAGCAACACATATATAAATGTGTGTAAGTGTGTGTGTGTGTTTCTTAATATTTCAATATATGTGCCTCCTACGACCCTCATAGTTTTTTCCATTGCGTGCTTCAACGCGCCTTTTGAATACAGTAGTCATATCAAAAGCCTTTTCCATGTACAGTGACAAGGTTTTATTGCCCACGCTCTGATACAAGAACCAGCTGCCTCCCCTGTTCACCTGCTGTCAAATATTTTTTTCACTTGACCCATGACCCGTTCCCTTATTTAGTAATTGTAATAGCTAAGGTCATGCGATTTTTCTTCTTTTATTTCTTCTTCTTCAGGATATTATTATTATTATATTATTTTTTTTAGGACAAAAGGGGGAAAATGTGTTCGGTTCTTGAATCAAATGAAACTTCGATATCAAAGACTGACCTGTAAGAAACCAGAATAACGAAAGGCAGTGAAGAAAAATATTAATGAAAAAAAACATGTAGTACAAAGTATTTTAACGAAAAAATTCACGGTCTTCAGTGTTAAAGAGGAATCGTAAGAAACCAGAATGAAAGGCAGTTAAGAAGGTGAAATAAAATTGATTCTGATTATACAGTACAAGAGCCTTTCGTGACAAAGGGCACAGACTGAAGCCAAGACACTCAAAAAGTCTGTGCTTGGAGACCAACTAAAACCAACATTTCGTCAAATTAAAAAGCCAAAAAATATAATGAGGAGGACAATAAGCATATATACTCGCTTATGAAGGTATAAACTAACGTCATACAATATCTGGTATAATATATAAATGTCATCTTCAAATCTGCCTCGTCAACAGATAAGGTCATTACCGTAATAAAAAGGAACATTATTTCAATGGCTCTGTCTTGCTACGTCAGGAGGAATTACACTGACGAGGTTGTCCCCAATTTCCTTTAATATAGAGTACGAAGAAATATGTCATGTTACAAACGAATTAACCTTTACATACAGTACTGTCAGTGATAAAAGATCAAAATCCCTTAGAGAAGGTTTGGAACCCACGACAGATCAGTTCGGATTCAACAGAAGTCCACCAACATGCAGATATTTTTCATATTGATATTTACTGTTACATATCTTGCATGCTTTATTTACTAGTGTAACAGCGATGCACTCGTCTCTTTTTTTTCTCTGCACTGGCGGTGATACAAAGATAAAAAAAAAAAAGAAAAAAATCCCTTAGAGTAGGCTTGGAACCCATGATAGATCAGTTCGGGTTCAATATAGTCTGCCAACATACAGGAAGGGTCAGTTTGCTCGTAACATTTCCATGACTTGGTCCTCGCTTCGTCCTCAATTCATGCGTCTGACTCGCCTGTGCATTTCTCCGCAAACGAAATTCTTTATTCATTATTGTGGTCTTGAATATTTGCATTTCGTATGTTTGGTTTTAATTTATTAGATGTATGTAATTTAAGAAGTTTAGATATGTAATTTCTAGCATATGTATTTATTTTATATCTCTAATCAATTTATTGTGTCTAATAAATAAATCGGTAATCATGATTTTTTTTTCGATCGGAACGTGTCTGATAAATATTCTGTTCCTGTAGGTAATTACCGTTTCTGTTTGTTATACTATTATAGTTTTGGACAATTTCTTATTAAATATAATTGTAAAATAAACTTTCATTTCGTCAACAAATATAATAAAAAACGAAGTATTTTCTCAACTAAACCACAACATTATTCATTATAATATAATAAGTCGGGAAATGATTATTTTACTCAATTTCGCGTCCGAGATATTTTAATGCTAAGTCGTTCGGTGTCTGTGCGATCCTAGGTTTAATGTTCTAATCCCTAGCATACGATATGAAGTGTTCAGACGCTTTTCTATTTAGAGCAAGAAATGAATAGATTATCTTATAATGATTAACAGTATACATAATATATATATATATATTATATATATATATATATATATATATATATATATATATATATATATATATGCCTACATATACACATACATACGTATATACATATACATATATGTATTTGTGTATATATATGTGTATATATATATATATTATATATATAATATTATATATATATATATAGATATATAGATAGATAGATAGATAGATAGATAGATAGATAGAGAGAGAGATAGATAGATAGATAGATAGATAGATATAGAATAGATATATATATATATATATATATATATATATATATATATATATATATATATATATAGAGTATATATATATATATAATATATATATATATATATATATATATATATATATATATATATATATATATATATAATATTATATATATATATATATATATATATATAATATTGATAGCTGATAAATTTTGAGTTCGCTCATCTATGCTTACGCATACGAAAATACATTTGCTAATCATTAACGAACTTCCAATTCTTTCATTTATCAACCTCCAAGGGGCAACCACCGCGCCCACGCCCAACCCCACCGCGTCCTCCCCAACCGCAAGGGGAATAAGCAAATCAAAAACCAATAATAACTCCTCGCTGTCTTTGTCCTTAAAGATGATACCTCGGCGGAGTTGCGGACTGACAGCTGCGAGAAGACAGAGGGTGCAACGCGTCTGTGCTCGACGTATGAGGTTCACTTGACCAAAGGAAGTCTGCGCTTGCCTCCCTCAGGCTCTCTCTGCGTCAGGTGGGTCTGTATGATCCTTTGTAAAGGAGCCTAAAGGGTCATTCTGGAACGAGAAGCCTTATGTTTATTAATTAATTCATTGGTTAATTCAGTTTAATTTGATTCCATTTGTTACGATGGTTGTTCTTGGCTGGGCAGGTTGTCTGTTCAAATTTGCTTCTAATTTACTCCCTGTGTTCAAGAAATGGCCGGGGTTACCATCCACAGGCGACGCTGTTCACTATTTCCTTTTATATTTGTTCACTAGGCGACACTAGGCGACAACCTAGCTGACTGCTAGGCGAGGCCACTATTCCATCATGTAGCATGGATTGGTTTAACATAACCACGCTTTATGTTCGGATATAATGGAGTATTTTGGGGATGCATTAAAATGGTTGTTGAAAGAAAGCATGATGAAATTCAAGGTGGAGAAAGAGAGGAAAGAACGGGAAAAGAATTTACTTAAAAAAAGGAAGGTAATCTATAATGATATCCTGATGAAATATACGAAGGGAATTATTACGCATCAAAATATCTAATATTTGAACAGAAAGCAAACACGAGATTCACATTTTCGTCATTATCGCTTATTGAACTTCCCCTTTCCCAGATTCCCATCAATACAATACTTTCTCGGAATGTAGCAATTGATCAAAACATGTTATTAATTACGGATAGAAGGGCAGTGGACATATCAGTTCTGAAATCTAGCAAAATTGATATGAGAAGCAAAACACACGATAGATTAATATACCAAGTGCAAAGCCCATTTATTTTATTCTCTCTCTCTCTCTCTCTCTCTCTCTCTCTCTCTCTCTCTCTCTCTCTCTCTCTCTCTCTCTCTCTCTCTCTCTCTCTCTCTCTCTCTCTCTCTCTCTCTCTCTCTCTCTCTTTATATGTGTTTGTTTCATTTTTCCTTCTTCGTTTGTCTCTTTCTTCATTTTCTTTCTCCTCCTTGATCCCTTTATCTTGCTTCTTAAGTTTTCGTATTCTGTTTGTTTGTTTGTTTGTTTTTTCCTTCACCTTCCATGCCTTTCCCTTGCTTTCCAAATCTTCATTAATCTGTATCTTTTTTCTCTTCTTTTTCCGCCCCTTACTCTCCTTCTCTCCAATTCATTTTTCACGCTTGCTCTTTCTCTCGTTCTCGTTATCCATGTCGTTTCCTGTCTAGTATTTTTCACCTGTTTCTCTTTCCCTCCGCTATTTTTTCATGTAATATTTACTCTTTATCTTGCTCCCCGGTACTCTCCCATTTCCCCTTTTACGTTCTTTTATCTCTCTTCCTCTGCCCCTATCCCTGTTCAATTTTCCCTCTCTTTCCTTCTATCTATCTTCACCTTCACTCCCCTCCCTCCTTCTTCTTTTTTTTTTTTTTTGTCTCCTTTTCCACTCGTCATCCCTACTTTCCCTTCTCTTTCAGTTTATCCTTCTCCCTCTTTACTTCGCTCCTCTACGATTTCCCCCTGTTATCTTCTCCAGTCCTCCTCTCCAATTTTCCTTCTTTCTTTCCTTCATCCTCTCTCCCTCTCCATTTCACTCTTATCTTCTTTCCTATCTCCTTCTCCACTCCCCCTCCCCAAATATCCCTTCCTTTTCCATTCTCCCCCTCTCTCCCTCTCCATTTCACCCCCACATTTCCCCTCTAATACCCTCTTCCTATCTTCCTATCCAACCTCTTTCCACCTGGTATAACCTACACTTTTTGACTCCCACCACAATCTTCTTCTTTGCTTTATTTCCTTCGCAGAAATAAGAAACAAACAAATCTAAAAAAGGAACTTGAATGACCTGTTTCAACGACTCCCCGTTGACCCATTATCATCGTCTTGGTGTTCTCTTAATGGAGGCTCCAATTACCTTCCCATGTCCCCATATCCAACCAAGATCCAATTTCCCCTTGTCCACTATGTTCCACAGGCTCCTTACGTTCTTTTTTACCATAAATATTTGTTTTTTCTAAAGTATAAAAGGTCTGTCTGTATTCCAACAGTAGTGACTTTTTTGTCGGCATCATAATTTTTCTTTAGGTTGTAAGGTGAATCCATAACTGATTGTATCACAATTGTATTGATACGTTTGTTTTCTTATCATAATTAAACAATCATATTAGACTGTATGAAAACCGTACAGACAAAGTAATTTTCATTATCATTGTTTCCATCATCTTCATTAATTACAACCGTAAACAGTAATCATTATTATTCAGGCAGTATTGCTACATTTCTTAAAGTTGTAAGATAAGAACTGTATTTGATTCTAACGCAACAAAATCGACAGAAAGATTTGATTCCTTATTGGAAATCGAATGGGATTTGTGATATGCATCCTTGAATATTGTCTCTGTC
>NW_020869862.1:65821-68321 GCF_003789085.1 Penaeus vannamei
AACCTCGTGCTAATATCAACGCATTCGTGTCTGCGAAGTGAGGGCGTGAAAGGGGGGGGGAGGGAGGGAGGGGCGGGGCGGGGGGGGGGGGGGGGGAAGATGCCGCCAGGAACTCCCGGAGAGAATTTACGAGCCATGAAGATAGCCGACGAGATTCGTGCGAGGAGAGAGAGCGGCGAGAGAACGATTTTCCGGGACTTACAAGTTTGATTGTCGCGGAATGTCACCGGGAGTTTTGCCGCGGGCGATGGGTTTCGGAAGTATTGCCCGTGGAAGAAAGTTTGTTTGTAGAAATTGGTAGGTAATGAGACCATCCACCAAAGGGATTGAAGTTGAAATTAGCTGTTTATTACTTGAATTCCTGGTTTGTTTCCCCTCTTTTTTTACTTTTTTTTATTTCTTTCCCGAAAAGTTTGTGGAAGGCAATTTAACACGCCCACTCAGGGAAAAGAAATGGAGAAGTCGTTTATTGTGGGTTGTAATGTTCGATTGGATACCGGTTATTATTGTTGGTTATTATGTACAGACATAACTATTTGTGCTATGTATAAGTGTGTGTGTATGTATGTGTGTGTGTGTGTGTGTGTGTATGTACATATGCATATACGTGTGAAAGGTGTGACTTTATGTATTCATATGTGTCTGAATATTCATATATACGTGTGTGTGTGTGTGTTGTGTGTGTGTGTGTGTGTGTGTGTGTGTGTGTGTGTGTGTGTGTGTGTGTGTGTGTGTGTGTGTGTGTGTGTGTGTGTGTGTAGACATACATTACATAATGCATATATATATATATATATATATATATATATATATATATATATATATATATATAATATTCATATACATATGTGTGTAACAGAGAGAGAGACGAGAGAGATGAGAGAGAGAAAGAGGAGGAGAGATAGACAAACAGACATACAGCCAGAGAGAGAGAGAAAGAAATAGGAACAGGACAGTGAGATAAAATACTCATAAAACTGTTTTATGGACAATCGTTAGCCTGATAAACAATTAATCATTCATGCTGACTGTGAAACGAGCTTCATTATTTGAATGTTGATAGTCAGACACGAAAACCATTTTTTTTTTTCTTGGTGTCTCTTTTTAATCATGAATAATAATAAGGACTTTTTCTTGTTTAGATTCTACCATTTGCTGACAGATTTTGATAATTTCTCTTTATCGGTGACCGACTTGTGAATATGCTGAATTAATAAATAAGAATTGATCATTAACCTTTTCCATGCGATTTGAGCCACCGGTACGTACAGTAGAAATTGATAATTTATTTAATCTTTTGTTTTATTCATGCGTATCCAATAACTCATTTCATATCCAAAAGGTGAACACGAATTTAAGGTTTAATTCCTTTAAGAACAGGTTAAAACTTATCATTCTTATGATAGAGATAATATTTTTTAATAAATAAATTTAATTTGATAATTTATATATTTAATTAATAAATTAATTTAATTTCATATAATCTAATTAATAAATTTAATAAATGATTTATTAAAAAAAAGTCTAATCTTTCATTTGTTTTACTTATTCCACGATAACATCAGTGTGCTTCTAATATTCGTTCACTTTCGCTTTTCAAACTTTATACTATTCGTATTTTTTTCTACTATTCGCCACTAACGCAAGGATTTTTTTTTTCGTTTTTTCATAACTTACGTGTAGCTTGAATTTCGTTATTTTTCATCAAGACTCTAAATTGCCCCATTGAGTGTATGCTCATCAATTTGTTAAATAGATAATCTGTTACTCTCTCTCTCTCTCTCTCTCTCTCTCTCTCTCTCTCTCTCTCTCTCTCTCTCTCTCTCTCTCTCTCTCTCTCTCTCTCTCTCTCTCTCTCTCTCTCTCTCTCTCTCTCTCTTTAGAAATGTTATTTGACAAAGTCGTAATTACGTTTTTTTATATATATACATCGAACTGACTATCAAACAAATGCCTTTTCTTGCACACTATGGGGGAGGGGGGGGGGTCGCCATCAGTATTAATCGTAGTATACATAAAAACACCTGAAAAACAAACAAAAACAAACAAAAAAACAAAAAAAAAAGATAAATAAAAAAAATGAAATATATATCAAAATCACGACAGGTAATCCAAAATTATCTATTCTTTGTACGATTTTCTTCGCTCCTGCTACTCTCTGATGATTGAAAATAGAACTCTCCCTGTTATTAACTTTTGTTTCTAATTCTCTCAGTGGATTAAAACTGTGAAATTAATAATGAAGCATGGCCCGGTTGCAATATTTGAAGTGATTATTTACAGGAAGTCAATACAGTGGTATATGATTTATAAGCGCAATATTGCAATCCTGGAAAGCAGGCTGGTAATAGAATGCTAACATTATTTAGAATTATTATTCTCTTTCAAATTCAAAAGCAAAGCCACTTCGAGCAGAAAATTCTCAGTGTTTTTTTTTTTTTTAATATGTAAATAGGGAAAGAAATTAATAAAACCGACCGACTATATATTATATATATAT
>NW_020869862.1:73321-75821 GCF_003789085.1 Penaeus vannamei
TATGGAGACACAATTCTGCATTGGCTGTTTATTGATAAGAGGTGGTAGGTAGCGTGGCGTGGCTATGTGTCGTGCTGGTGCAGTTGTGGGCAAGGGGAGCCCAGGGGTGTGCAGAGCAGAACGCTCGTGGGGAGACCCGCAAGGGGAGGTCTGGTCAAAGCGGAGACCCTGGGTCAAGTGTGTGGAACCACAGGTTGCTTATCGATATCGCTGGGGACGTGGACAGCTACCTCTGAGTCTATCAATCTCTCTCTCTCTCTGTCAGGGTTTAGATGTTCCCCGACTTGGTAGTGTAAGGAGACACGGTTGCTGGTTGAAGACTTTTATTATGTTGTTGGTTGTTGGAGGCTGTGTCTCGTGCAGGAAAGTCCCGGGCAAGGCGTAGCCCCTGCTGGGGATTAGGTAGCCCAAGGAGGAGGCCGCGTCCGAGCGGAGACGCGACCCGGTGTTGATTGGTGGTGACCCCCAGACGGGAAGCGTCTGGACGAGGTCGAGTGGGCTGTAGTGCTGAGGAACAGGTAACAGGTAATAAGCACTGGGACGTGGCTAGTCAACCCTCCGCCGTGATTGGTAGCACAGGGGGTGGGCTCCAGGGACTTCTGGTTCCTCTCAGATCGCTTGGCACACGTTTTTAACCGTCGTCCTCTACGGGGCAGGTAGGTACGTAGGTGAGGGCGTGAACGTGGGTTGCGCGCAACGAAAATAAGCACCGATCTGACTGCACGAAAAAAAAACAATCACACTAATGACAATAAAGATAGTTATTGCAACTTTATATCAACTATACGAAATCATAAAATGGTGCTTTATTTAGTACGTAATATGAATGAACTGGTGACAGGTCTGGCGCGGAACAGACGAAGACTTTCTCAGTGGGGAAGCACCCGGACGAGGCCGAGACTCGAGGTCGAGTGGAGAGTAGCGTTGAGGAACAGGTCAAAGGTCACGACTATTGGGGCGTGGCTAGTTAACCCGCCCGCCGTGACTAGCAACACAGGGCGTGGCCTCCATGGACATCTGGTACTCTCAGACTCCCCCCCCCCCTCCTATCTCTCTCTCTCCCTCTGGTGCTGGTTTAGTCTGTCTCTCTCTCTCTCTCTCTCTCTCTCTCTCTCTCTCTCTCTCTCTCTCTCTCTCTCTCTCTCTCTCTCTCTCTCTCTCTCTCTCTCTCTCTGGTGCTGGTTTAGCACTCTTGCGGACCTGCGTTCCATCCCACGCCCGGCCAGTGAGTGGTATCCCCGGCCATTCCTTGCACACGGAGAGATTTGGGCAAAATAAAACAGCCAGTATGTCACAGCAAAGAATATCCATTGTAACAAGTGGAATTAAAACTAAATCTTAAAAATCTTTAAATCTCTCTCTTCAGGTAAGCAATTCATAGTTTATGAAGGCTATTTGTCAAATGCTTATTTCATTTACATAAATAAGCATGAGATGACTGCTAAACACCATCGTATGATAACTGAATTTTCTATCATAGCAATATTATTAATTATACTAATGACCAAGAGAGGTACACAGAATATATAAAAAATGCACGTTAATACATTAATATTATGGAATATTGGACAAAATTATGACAATCATGATACCAGAGGTGATATCTATAACAGTATTTGTAGCAATTATAATGTCGAAAATAAAATTGATTACTATTTTAATGATATTTTAATATTGATATAAAAAAATGTAAAAATAGATGATAACAGGAATGATAAAAATGAACCAGCTTTGCATATTCGAGGTAAACTTTTCTGGATCAAGGCTTTCTCGGAACCCTTGTTTTCACACACTTTACAAAATACTCTTACAGTTAACTGACTAAAAATGGGACATAATGTATCGCTCCTTTGTACATTATGTAGTTGTTGTTTTTTGCATATACTGTCCGCCATTAGGCTAAATAAAATTAGGTTTCATTGGCTTAGATATTTAAACCAACACTTGTCACTTGCTCTCCACTTAAATGTGTTATGGACGTGAAGCTGCAATAGAAACAGACTCTGAATCCACTTGTTATAAACATAAGAATAAGATCCAAACCTATATTCAAAGTATTCAAGAGCCTTTCAATAGATTTAACAACACGATCTGATGATTTGATCGTTAAACAATTATGAATGTTAGAACAGCTGTAGGGCACCCAACTGCTGTCTTCACTGGTCATTAGTGCCACAGTGCCAAGCAGAATACATCGCACAGACGGTTATTGCAGTGTTGCCTACGTAGCTGATTTATCGCCATCTCTCTAATTGCTTTGAGCTTACGTAGCATCCTGGAGGAAAATCAGGAATTGGGTGAGGTAATGTCGAGATGCTATTCATGTGATTTTAATGTTTCATTGCTAGTGTTATTGTTTCGATATAAATGGTTCATGCGTTAAAAAGTTATGAGAATGCGATGATGATACTGATTGATATTCGTAATGATGTTAGTAAATGGTATCATGTTTCTGAATTTGGTATACGACCTCATAAGATATGTTTTGATCGTTAGCTTG
>NW_020869862.1:80821-83321 GCF_003789085.1 Penaeus vannamei
TACAATCTAGAGTACTATTATTACTTGTAATTTTAGTACTTAAAAAACTTGATGTTTATATACTTCCTTTCTAATTTCGATGAAGTTTTGTATCACGCAGGAGTGATAATAATAATAAAAAAAAAAAAAAAAAAAAAAAAATAATATATATATATATATATATATATATATATATATATATATATATATTAAATATATATATATATATATATATATTTTATACACCTTGAAAGATCTTTTTCCCCGATTCCCGTACAAAGATAAATGCAATTGGATTGATCATACGCTGAAATAACCTAATACACATCACTAATAACGAAACACCAAACCCTCACAACCGTTGAATTATATGGAATGCGCTTTCTATTTGACAAGCCGGATCCGAATGCCAGAGATCAGATATCCACATGGAATTGCAATTTGTAAATGTGATAGAGTCAGCTACCTGAAAGAGTAAGATATCCACACGAAATTTACTTTTCTCTTCTTTTACGTGACAGCGTTCTCGGCAATGCAGTAAAGAATCAAAGACATCCTGGAACGAAAAGTTTGGTGAAACTTTCGAAAATAGAAAGATTTTTATTTTGTACTTTGTTATATACGCATGACCCTTCACCCAATTTCACTACGACCTCGAAAATGAGGAGAAAAATATAATAAGCAATTACCCGGAAATTTAAGAAACAAACGTATTATGTAGCCTCAACTGGAAGCGACGTCTTTGAATAATTATTAGAAAAAAAAACCACGGCATTCTTGATAAGCTGGATGTTAACGAGCATTTATGCTTGTAAAGGCAATACCCTTAGTAATTTTAAGCTGCGTGTTCAGGAGAGAATAATTCTGTAGGAGGCTGAAAGTGGCAGGGTGGATATGTAAGATATTTAGAATACTTGTCTTCAATACAACACCGAACATTTTTCATGATACGAGAACAATGGAGAAAAGGAAATGTATAAAAGCATGGGCAAGAGTTTTGATGGCGGACGAATTACATTTCCCTGGTGAACTCCGAGCCAAAGGACACACCTTGTAGAATCGAAAGGTTAGGGAGAATGAGGTGAATATTGCGAGGGAAGTCTATCGTTCGTGTTAGAAGAGACATTATTGACAGATTTTAAACGCTTTGAATATTTCAACACTAATCCCACAAGGTATTCCCCGCTAATGACCTCAGCTGTTGACGCGGCAGATGATTTTCAATAATCGATCAATTTCACGTCCAGTGAAAGAGCGAATCCATATTTTGTAGTAGTAGAAGATGAGTTGACAAGAGGTGTTTTTACAAACCCGAAGGACAGCCCATAAACTCGTAAATTGGAAACGAGATTGGCAGATTGATTGATTATTTACAATTATCTGGCGCATCATCAGCTGAGGTCTATAGCGGCGAATATTTTGTAGGATTAGAATCATTAAGTATTTGAAACCTTTAAAAATCCATCAGTAAATAAAATTTCTTTTACTTGTGGATAGATTACTATAAAGAAAATCTGAATATAATTATATATCATTAATTTAAATCTCCATTATTTAGAAATATAAGGATAAATATTAAAAATAAAAGCAAAATATAAATAATATGTTTGTAAAATAAAACTATTGCATAAATATTATACATATACTTTGCAAGTGACAAATACAGACGTCTTTGGTCTGAGAATACTACGCATTTTTTCATTATCAGTGCGACTAATAAGAGCTTTGCGCATTTATGGATAATTCGGTGGAGGTGATAATTCACTAGAATTTTGGGTCAGCATTTACGTCAGCTGATGTCTGACAGGCCAGGCTTCCTCACTTATTTCCAAGTGCTTAAATGGAACACGAATTTACACGTATGCGAGTGATGCCCTTCCTTCTAATAGTCTGACTGTAGGACCTTAGGAGATTTTCTTCCACAAATTATCATGAATTTTATAGCTATAGGTCAAAAATGGGGATTTTTAAAACTTACGTGTCTGTAATCATTTAGTTTTGCAACTGAAAAGAACTATTTTCTTGTAGTAATACAAAGTCAAAAGTGTTTTCTTAAGGGATTTGACACAAAGATCAATCGCACCCTAAGAAAGTCTTAAAAAGAAAGAAAGAAAGGAAGAAAATAAAAACAAAAAAACAGAATTGCCTGCTTAATTCTTCGCAAGTTAAGGAAAAAATACGACATTCTGTAGGTTAAAAGAAAAAATCTTTGTTCAGAAGATAAGACGAATTGTTTATGTACATATCAACACCGTTTTATATTTAATATATATATTCACTTGCAGGAGCGAATGGCAAATTGTTATAAAACGCAGATAAATCTTTCCTCAGAAAGAAGTAAGAAATAAATGCATTTTATTTAATTCATTTGTTGGATTTTTAATGGAATTCAATTACCTCGAAGCCGTTGCCTTGGAGGTGAGCAAAGCCCTCTCACTCTGCATTATTAATATTTAGGAAAGACTCAAGTGTTCTGTCAAGAAGTTCCAAAAACCTCGTTGATTTTCATTTGCTTAATTCA
>NW_020869862.1:98321-105821 GCF_003789085.1 Penaeus vannamei
GGGAGAACTTAGCTAGACTTTCCCCGACTATGAGGGTTTTGCTCTTACGTTCAAGTTCCCAAGTAAAATGCGATATGAACCGATTTTGCTGCTTTAATCATATCAATTTTCGACACTTGGCCACAAGAAGAAAGAGTCGTACTTAATCCTTTTTTTTTCTTTTCGTTTCTTTTTTTAAAGTTTCTTCTTGTTAATCAGTAGTTGGCGAAGAAATCGAGAATGTGGCGGTACACCAGTTCGTCGGCGTGGATCCCCCTGGGGAGGAGGGAGGAAGGGAATCAGAAAAGTTTTTTAATTCAAAAGCTTCATATTAAAAAAGTCTATGGCTAGGGACTGCATGAGAATAAAAGAAGACAATAAAGTGCCGTGCTAGAAACTAAAAAAAGAAAAGAAAAAAGAAAAAGAAAGAAAGTAAGAAAAAGAAGCAGACCAAAAATATCAACAGTTCATCTCAACTTTATGGATCATTGCAGTTTCAAAAGTGCCACTTTCTGTATGCCAGATTTTGTCAAAACAGCAATGACTTTCTTGCACGACGATGCATGAAGTCATAAACTGTGATCTCGATTTTAACTTTTACAGTTTATATTACTTAAATTCCACGTTCACCTGACTTTAATTAGCAAAAAGGTGTATCTCCCCGACATCTTTAAAAGCGTTTATATCGTCTCTTACCAGCCAAAGTCTAGATGGTTGAACTCTTCCTTATCCACCTTGTGATTAAGGGCGAGATTTGGAAGTCCTTCAGCGAGCCTTGCCACGTCCTGTAAAAATAGAATTGAAGAACACGATTGACAGAAATGTTGATAGAAATAGATAGCAAGATAGATTAACGATATGACTTAGATGTTTAAGTAAAATGGACGTAGATATGCAGCACGATAGGTAGATTACATTAGTTAGATATATGTATATATAAAATAATGGTAGATGTATTGCAACAGGGAAAGGTTATATGATGATATATGAATAGAGAAATGTAGACAGACTGATAGATGAATAAAAAGAGAAATAAAGAGAAGATAGGTAGATGGCGATTTATATAAGTATATACTTACAATATATATATATATATATATATATATTGTATTATACTTATATAAATCACCATCTACTAATCTTCTCTTTATTTCTCTTTTTATTCATCTATCGGTCTGTCTACATTTCTCTATTCATATATCATCATATAACCTTTCCCTGTTGCAATACATCTACCATATTTTATCTATATATCTAACTAATATATTATAATATATATATATATATATATATATATATATATATAATATATAATTATATATATATATATATATATTATAATAATATATATATATATATATATATATATATATATATATATATATATATATATATATCATAAACACACGCAAACAGACACACACACATACACGTACTATTATACACACACGCAAACACACACACACACACACACACACACACACACACACACACACACACACACACACACACACACACACACACACACACACACACACACACACACACACACACACACACACACACACACACACACACACATATATATTATATATATATATATATATATATATATATTATATATATATATATGTATTATATATATATATATATCAGTAAATATATAGATAAATGGATGCATGGATAGAAAGACAGATAGACAGAGATAGATAGATAGATAGATAGAGATGGATTGATTGATGGATAGATTGAGTAGTAGACTGAGTGAGAGAGGAAGAGAGAGAAAGAGAGAGAGATGAGAGAGAGAGAGAGAGAGAGAGAGAGAGAGAGAGAGAGAGAGAGAGAGAGAGAGAGAGAGAGAGAGAGAGAGAGAGAGAGAGAGAGAGAGAGAGAGAGGAGAGAGAGAGAGAGAGAGAGAGAGAGAGAGAGAGAGAGAGAGAGAGAGAGAGAGAGAGGGGGGGATGAGAGGACATGGTATCCTAGAAGTGAGTGAGTCTGCCAGCCAATTGTGTCCGCCGTGACTAAGAGCTTTAACATACACATACACACGCATAAGAAATAGATGAATAAAAAATGAATAAATGAATAACGCAGAGGGAGACAAAGTTAATCATATTCTTTGTCTAATATATAAAAAAAATGTAAATATATTTCTTATTATACTTTTTCAATTAACTTATCCCTTACTCTGTAATTCTATCAGTTGCCTGCAATATTACTCTTTCATTTCATAAGAATCATATCAAATTTATGATATCAAAATTATCTTCAAACCACGGAACAGTATTAGATCACCTATATAAAGTGTTTTATATCTGCGACTGATATCTATAAATCAAATATTCAGTGCAATAAAATGAGAATTCTAGAAAGAAAAAAAGAAAAAAAAGGAAAAAATATAGATTGATAGATAGTGAGAAAAGGCAGCTGCCTGATAGCTATAATAAAGAGAAAAGAAAAAAAAAGAAAACAATAATAGAAAAAAATATAGATAGAGAGATAGAGGGATAAAGCAGCTGACTGATAGCTATAAATCAAATAGCTATAAATCAAATCGGCGCAATAAAAAAAAAAAAAAAATAAATAAAATGAAAGAAAAAAAAGTAGAAACAATATAGATAGATAAATAGAGAGATAAGGCAGCTTCCACGTTGAAATATAAATTGCAATGAAATGTCGGATTTTAGTGCCGCTCTATCCCCACTAAGGTAGATTACCATATGGGTTATTGGAGAGGGATATATCTTTATCCCTTATCTCTTTTCAGGGTCGCTAGATTGGTTCCTCAAATTGGCTATTCAACTTTCAGCTAAGCCCATTGTTCAGTAAGGTAACTGTAAAAAAAAAAAAAAAAAAAAAAACGATTTCATCCAAAGAAAGATAT
Organism: Penaeus vannamei; assembly: GCF_003789085.1. Classification (NCBI taxonomy): domain Eukaryota; kingdom Metazoa; phylum Arthropoda; class Malacostraca; order Decapoda; family Penaeidae; genus Penaeus; species Penaeus vannamei. The sequence continues at coordinate 101,185 of NW_020869862.1, forward strand.
TTGATTGTAGTTCTTATATTGCGTCTTCATTACGATAATGGTGTAGTGTTCAGATGCTGATTAAAGGCGTACCATGCGTTGTGGAGTTAAATTTCATCATTAATATAAATTTTCAATAAAGGTCTTAGTTTTATATATCCCTTTGTTTCTTTCATATATATATATATTATATATTATATATATATATATTATATATATTATATATATAATGTTTTTTTTTAATTCTCTTAACAAGGAAGGAGGGATGGAAAGAGGGAGGGACATACATAACATACTACATAACATACATACATACATACATACATATATATATATATATATATATATATATATATATATATATATATTATATGCGTATGTATGTAAAGCGCGTGCCGCGCGTATATGTATGTCTTTCTCTCTCTCTTTCTCCCTCCCTCCCCCCCCCATCCGTCCTTCCCTCCCTTCCTTGTTCTCTGTCTCCCTCTCCCTCTCCTTTCTCACTCCTCCTCTTTCACTCCTTCTCTCTGTTTCTTCTTCCCTCCATCAACGCACCGTAGGATCAGCCAGCCAGTCCGTGGAGCCCCAGAACAAGCCAACGGGCGCGGTGACTCTGCTGAGGTTGAACAGGGGCGGCGTGTTCTGTCCGTAGTGGTTCAGGTTGCCAATGAGGCCGTAATCGTATTTGCCGAAGACACCTGCGGGGGGAAAAGTGTCGTCGTTTGGTTTTCGTTCTTATTATTAGGTATGAGGAAGGTGGTGGCGATGAGGAGGAGGGTTATTAACATTATTACTAGCATTATGCTGCGTTCGGAACTGCTCGTCTATCTCGTCCAGACAACTTGTCCAGGACCAGCAGGGCGAGATGCGCCGCGTTCGGAACCTCCAAGACTCTTTCTGCCCAGAATGCAACCGGCCCGAATGTAAACATTCACTTTTTTATCATACCGGTGTCTTTATTTTACACGTTACATAGGTTTTGTAACTCCTTTGATGCACATTTAACTTACCTGCAACTGACAAGCACAAAAATATCCTTTGATAACACCAATTAAGGGTCATAAAATTACCCACCAATATCTTGTGGTTACCTGCAACTGTCAATGTTTACATACAAAATCTATTGTGACGTCATCTCGTCCTGCTCGGCCACCTTCGCAGGAGGGCGAGTTGGACGAGCAAGACTTCTTGTCCGGGACGAGATAGTGGAGGTTCCGAACGGTCAAAACATCTCGTCCAACTGGTCTGGACGAGATAGACGAGCAGTTCCGAACGTACCATTATTGTTAGTGCTCTCGTTGTTATATTGTGGTGGCGCTGTTATTACTATTTTTATGATTTTATGATCATCCTAACATTATCAACATCATCATCAGTATTACTGTAATTATCGTCAATATTTCCATCATAATAACTATTGTCATTATATCCATTAATTTCATTTTATATTTCCAAATCATCTCCATATAAAATAAAGATAATATCCTGATCTATATGCATTCATTTCTATTGATGTCACTATTTGAATATCCTTTCTTGTCAAATTTAATTCCATTTTTCATTATTCAATCACTTTATCTCTATTTTCACTTTCCTTGCAACGTAACATTTAGAAAAACCATCGAATCTCAACGGTTAAAGGACCAAAAACGCTGCCCACCTGACATGACCAGCTGTGCGTAGTGATTGACGGTGTGAACAGACGCTCCGGCAGGTGTGTGAGCCAGGATTATAGGGAGAAAGTCCTGGGGATATTAATGGGAATCATAATACTGCATATTAACGTGTATAAATCATTTACAAAAGGGCATGGCATGGGACTGACTCTCTAGAGTAGCAAGGGTTTCTCTCAATGTCTCTGTTTCTATGTCTCTTTCTCTGTCTCTCTCTCTCTCTCTCTCTCTCTCTCTCTCTCTCTCTCTCTCTCTCTCTCTCTCTCTCTCTATATATATATATATATATTATATATATATATATATATATATATATACATCTATCTCTCTTTACTTTATTTCTTTTTAGTATGAACTTAACTAGGGAAGTATGAAAGGCATCGTTTGCACTGATTTTTAAAAGAATGATACCAAATGTTCTTTTATGTTAAGTCTGCAAGTAAATCATCAATTTATTAATAATCAATTCAAAATCATAGGCACTATCAGTGTGGTAAACGGCATGGAAAAGGGACCCAAGTACATAATGAAAAGTCCTTCCTACCAAAACATAAGTTACTTAGCTCCGTGTACAATACAGATTCATTTACAGCACAATACATGTCATGCAGCGGTGCGTGTTATTGATAGAATATGTTATTCCTAAAAATGTGTCTCAAAAAATGGATACTGAACATGTCAGCTGCTACAGCATCTCACACAAGAGGAGTATATTTCACACTAGTTTCAAGGTATATGTGTACATGTTAAATAGACATAACATTCTCCGCACTCTTGCTGCCATATTACAATGGTTATATTTTGTTTACAAATGGTTAATACAAGTATATATGTTCGTGTAAGTGTATGTGTGTGTGTGTGTGTGTGTGTGTGTGTGTGTGTGTGTGTGTGTGTGTGTGTGTGTGTGTGTGTGTGTGTGTGTGTGTGTGTGTGTGTGTGTATGTGTGGTGTGTGTACGTGTGTACGTGTGTGTGTATATGTATGCGTGTGTGTGTGTGTGTGTTCGTGTGTATGCGTATGTGTGTGTTTGTTCGTGTGTGTGCGTGTGTGTGTGCATGCACGCGCGCGCTCGCGTGTGTTCACTTGCGTGCAGTCTTTTCCGTGCATGCGTGCGTGCGTGCATGTAAGAATGAGTGTTTGCACATACATTTGCCTTACCGGTACAACACTGCAAAACAAAACACCCAAAGAGCTTCCCAGAACCCGCTGAACAAGCCTCTTACCTTCGGAATTTCGTCGGGGTCCGGACCGGCGAGGAGGAAGAGGAAGTTGTAGCAGACTTCGGCAGTCACGGCCTCCGAGTCGCAGTACGTCTCGACGAAGTGATCAAGCAGGTCCGAACTCGGCAGAAACTCCCCGACGCCGAGAAGGGTGGCCATGAACTGCCGACAAGGGGGGGGGGGGGGGGGTCTTATACGTAAGTGCAACGGCGATGTTAATGCAGGGTGATATAACGCTAGTTCAGGTTAAGGGGGATATTTTATTCAGAGTAATATAATGCTGCTTGTGCATGGTTAATGTTTATCTAGAATTATGTAATGCTAATCAAGTTTAATGGTGATGTTAATTCCGGGCGATTTCATGCTGATTAAGTGTAATGGTAATGCCTGTTCTAATGTTTACTCAAGTGCAATGTTTATTCAGAATGATCCTATGCAATGCAAGTATAATGGATATGTTCAATCAGATTTGTCTACTGCTGTTCTCGTGTAAAAGATATATTTATTCATAACAATGTAATTTTTCTTTAATGTTATAGTGGTTATTTAGAGTTATCTAATGCTACTGAAATGTTAGTGATTCTAGACTCTTCTAATGCTTCTTTAGTGTAATGGCAATGTCTATACAGATTTACGCTACCGAATAATAATTTCAGATTTGCCTGATGCTGTGTGTAATAATAATGTTTATTCAGAACGATATAATACTACTTTCGTGATATATTATTGCAGCTTAAGTGTAATGATGTTTATTAAAATATATCTTGTACTAAGTGTAAGAGTGATCCCAGATTTTACCTATACTGTCGAGGTTTACTAGTAGTATCTTTTCAGATTACTTTAATACTATTGGAGTTTAAAAGTGATTTCAGAATTGTCAAATGTTACTGAAGTGTAAAAACGACATTCATTCAGCATCATCCGGTGCTTCGATAGTTTAGAACAATGGCAACAGAGTAAGTGAAATTGTTTAATCTTCCTAATGCAAATAATCGGGGTAAGTAATAGTTATCATTTGTATGAAAGCTATAGATTAAAATGACAAGCTGATTTCAAGTTATTTACTTAATTAAAAGTGTGAAAATCTGAAATTAAGTAAGTACCGGCTGTGGACTACCACTGGATTACTTTTAGATACTTATAAATTATCAGACTCCTACTATTAGATACCTATTTCGAGATTCAATACAATTAAATACTAACCTGCTATTAACTTACCATGAGACACTTATTCGATTCTAACTTACTATAAGACACTTTTAGATTCTAACCTACTATTAGATTCTTACTTTTAGATACTATGTTACTATTAGATATTGACTATCAGATTCTAACCTATTATTGGATACTTACTTGTAGATACTGAGGTACTATTAGATACTTACTATTCGATTCTAACCTACTATTAGATACTTTTAGTTACTAAGCTACAATTAGATATTGACTATTAGATTCTAACCTACTACTAGATACTAAGCTACTATTAGATATTGGCTATTAGATTCTAACCTAATATTAGATACTTACTTGTAGATACTCAGGTACTATTAGATACTTACTTTTAGATTCTAACCTACTATAAAATACTTACATCAAGATCATCAGAGTAAGGAGCCAGCGCCATGATGGGACCTTCGGCATTGTTCATGAAGGCGACAGGAGCCATAGCGGCCATGGCTCGAACCTATACAAAAGGTGTTGGATCTCTTATAAAAAGGATTATAAACAACTTTTATAAGGGAATAGTCCGAGAAATAGTGGGAAT
>NW_020869862.1:145821-149583 GCF_003789085.1 Penaeus vannamei
AGCTCGTCAGTCAAAGGAACTTGCCAATATCCCTTTAGTAGATCAAACTTGCTAATGTAATTAGAACTTCCCACTTTGTCGATGCACTCATCCACCCTTGGTAACGGATATGTGTCTGTCTTAGTCAGAGCATTGACTTTCCTAAAATCAATACAAAATCGATATCCCCCATCAGACTTGGGCACTAGAGTCACAGGTGAACACCACTCACTTTGGCAAGCTTCAATTAGTCCATGTTCTAACATATAATTCAATTCTTGTTGAAGAGGGGCAAGACGATTTGGATTTACACGGTAAGGCGCCTGCTTCACTGGTGCAGCATCCCCCACATTCACATCATGCACTGCTAATGTTGTAAGTCCTGGTGAGTCCCGGAATACATCCTGATACCGAGACAAGAGTGAGACAAATTCTTCTCTCCGCTCTGCTGTTAGATGGGTGAGCTTATCTGATACCTTGGTCCAGGCGTTAGTGTTCTTCTCCCATGTCCCAGTCATCTCCAATGTTGGCGGGCAAGCATTATCTTCATCTTCTGTGGGTGTTAGAGCTACTGCACACACTGGAGCATCTGGTGAATCCCTCTGGTAGTATGGTTTTAACATATTTATGTGACATAGTCGACTGGATTTTCTCCTATCTGGGGTGGAAACAACATAATTAACATCACTCAGCTTCTGCTTTACCAAATATGGACCACTAAATTTTGCCTGTAAGGGTTGACCATGTATGGGAAGCAGAACCAACACCTGATCACCTGGCTGGAACACCCTCATTCTCGCTTTCTTATCGTACCATTTCTTCATTTTCTTTTGGGAAGAAACCAAGTTATCTCTAGCAATTTTCCAACTACGGTTCAGCTTCTCTTTAAAGTCACTAACATAAGATAAAAGTCCTACATTCTCATCCATACCAAGCCACTCTTCTTTTAATAATTTTAATGGTCCTCTCACCTCGTGGTGAACATTAACTCAAATGGAGAAAACCCCAAGGATTCATTTGGTGTTTCTCTAGTAGCAAAAAGCAAGAAAGGCAAGCCTTTATCCCAATCCTTGTGACTTTCTGTACAAAATTTTGTAATCATACTTTTAAGAGTTTGATGATAACGTTCTATGGCACCTTGACTCTGAGGATGGTAAGCAGTGGAAGTGATCTGCTCAATACCTAGTTCCCGGAGGGACTGTCTGAAAACTTTGGACATAAAATTTGATCCCTGGTCAGACTGCACTTCTTTAGGTAAGCCAAACCTTGTGAAGAACTGTAATAACTCTCTTACTACTATTTTAGCTGAGGTATTTTTGAGAGGAACAGCCTCAGGATATCTAGTAGCCATATCCATGATAGTAAGAATATAAGAATATCCTGTTGCAGTTTTAGGTAAAGGGCCAACAATATCAATAACCACTCTGGAGAATGGAGCATCAAAGGGGGAATGGGTATTAATGGAGCAATATCAGGAGGTTGATTAGGCTTACCGACCATTTGGCATGTGTGGCATGTCCTGCAATAACGGGAAACATCTTTGCGAATTGTAGGCCAATAAAAGTTACGCCAAATCCGGTCTAAGGTCTTTCTTACCCCAAAATGTCCTGCCAAAGTAGAATCATGAGCAAGTTTCATTATATCATACCTATAAACATTTGGAACTACTACCTGGTGTACTGTCACCCACTCACTGTCAGTTGCTGGGGACGAATGGGGTCTCCACTTACGCATTAATACACCCCTTTCAAATAGTAACAAACTGACAGTTCATCACACTCATTTTCAGCCACAGCAGCTTCAGCTAAGTCTTGCAACTCAGGGTCAGCTTGCTGCAATTCAATTAATCCTTTAGACATATCAGTTTGATTAACTAGTGCTACTCTATCTACAGAGTCAATGGTGGCAAAAAAGGTATCAGCCAAGTTAACAGCATCAGTATCAGTAGTAGTGACAGGATTGATTACATTCCCAGTCTGAGGTACTTTAATATTGGTTGACATGGACCTTTACAGCACAGGCAGGGAACACATGGGTACTTCCTCAACTAATTGCTTAGTTCTTCCACAGCTACAGGTTTCTCAGATAATAACGGGACAGGGTTCACCTTCTTGCCCGCTATATCATTTCCCAACAGGAAATGAACACCATGCATAGGCAATTGATCCACCAGGCCTACACACACAAAACCCTCAAAGAATTCACACTCAAGGTACACTCTCACAGGGGTAACAGAGATGGATCCTCCAACTCCATGAACAACTATTTTCTCTGGGCTTTCAAAATCAACCAAACCTTTTAACATGAGAGATTTTAAAGCGCCAGTATCCCGTAAAATCTGAACAGATTTCTTTTCCCCACCCTCAAGTGAGACAGTACCTTCATGCATAAAACTATCATACGATCCAGTGAAAGCCCCATCACCACTGTTTACATCCAACTTTCTTAAAGAAGCTTTATTTTCATTTCTGGGGAAAACAGTTACAGGTGAAAACTTTTTGGATAAACTTACTTTAGTGGAAACCAAGGCTACTGATTTAGCCTTAATTCTCGTGACTTCTTCCAACACTCTCTCTCCCAATGGCCAGTCTTCCCACAGTAATTACAAATCTTACATTTCTTCCCTTGTACAAAATCATGTGGCTTGGACATCTTTCCATGGTCCACACATCATCTGGAAGAGCAAACTTACAGTGAGAAGCTGCTACAACATCTCTCTTATTCTGAAAACCCGGAAATTTATTAGTATAGGTCTTATGTGTCAATACATACTCATCAGCCATAATGGCAGCAACAGCTATATTATCTACACCTCGTTCAGATAAGTATAGAGAAACTTCTTTAGGAACACATCTGGCAAATTCCTCTAATAACATTAGTTCCTTTAATTTAACAAAGTCTGACTTTACCTCTTTTGAACGAAGCCACTGATTAAACAAATCATCTTTAACTCTGGCAAATTCTACATAAGTCTGGTCAGCTAGTTTGAAAGTGTTTCTATATTTGAGCCTATATGCCTCTGGCACAAGTTCATACGACTTCAGAATAGTATTTTTCACAACATCATAATCTACACATTGAATGTTTGATAAAGATGCATACACACTTTGAGCCTTACCCTTCAAAACACTTTGCAACAATATTGGCCAATACTCTTTGGGCCAACATAAACTCTGTGCAACCTTTTCAAACATCACAAAGTACTTGGTGACATCCCGCTCACAAAAAGGTGGAACAAGTCTTACCTGTCTTGCCACATCAAAGGAATGAATAGAGACAGGATTGCTCTCCAGCTGTTTTATTCTAAACTCATGATTTAGCTTCATCTCTTCCCGGCGCAAATCAAGTTTGGCCTGCTCCAGACGGATCTTTTCTAATTCTAAGAGCACACAAGGGTCTTTAAGATTGCTTGAGCCTTCACTTGTAACTTCATGTGAAGCTGAAAAGTCATGAACACGGTCAATTTCTTCAGGGAAATTCCCTGAAAAAGGATCCTCTATACCAAACAATTTCCTGTTAATCATGTTAACTAATGGGAATCTATTTACATCTGAAGGAAACTCCAGTTCAAGAAATTTAGCAACTAATTTTAGTTCATGGTTCCCTAATGATTCAACTTTATCAACAGATGGTTCTGATGAAAGAAAATTCTTGACATCCTCTTCACTAATGATAGATGCCATGTTTACAAAGACGGGTAGAGATAACTGGCATAAATGATGCAGTTTCTTAATACATTACACGGCACCTGGATCCTGGCAAGGTCGCCAATTTCCTAATACA
>NW_020869862.1:179683-184937 GCF_003789085.1 Penaeus vannamei
ACTGAAGATCTAAGATAACAAGGTTTTTAACTCCATGAATGACATCAAAGTAATAGAACAGAATCCAGGGCCTTGTAGTAAGAAACTAACGAACAGATAAATGCATAACCTAGGAAAGAAATATTTTACACACATGCAATAGGATATTCGTAAAAAAATACACCACTAAACAGATTCAAACACTTATCCTAACCAGACCTATATATATCTGAGAACACATAAAACTTATACTTAAGTACTGGGATTCCTTGAATCTAGAAATAAGGTGATGATAAACACAAAAAGGGGGAAAGAACAAAGAGACGCTGTCGCCTGAGAGAGAGCGCGTGGAAGAGTGAAAGTGTCAACTCCTCTCATTGGCTGAGAGCCTACAGACATCCAGGTGGCCTCTCCCTATTGGCTGAAGGAAAAATGCGCGCGAACTGTCAGAATCCCTAACATGGCACTGGCTTTAACACCTCCCTTTCTAAGAAGAAAAAATTTACAATGAAATTTTTGTTTCAACAATATTTTAAAGTCGTGACAAGCAATCTGCAATCACATTATCCTTCCCTTTTATATGAATGATATTAAGATGAAACTCTTGCAAGTATAAACTCCATCTAGTTAATCGCTGGTTTTTATCTCTAAACTTGTTCAAATATTTGAGGGGATGATGGTCAGTAAACACCGTAATTTCATGGCCAGAAGGATTAAGGTAAACAGCAAAATGTTGAAGACCAAGTATAAGTGATAATAACTCTTTCTCAATGGTAGAATAATTTTTCTGGGCTGAATTAAATTTCTTACTAAAGTAACAAACTGGGTGATCAATGGCCTGGTCATCTTCCTGCAATAAGACGGCACCAGCACCAACATCACTTGCATCTACAGCCAATTTGAAGGGCTTACTGAAATTAGGAGCTTGCAATACAGGGGAATTAGAAAGAATAGCTTTGACTTGATCAAATGCTAGTTCACATTCCTTACTCCACTCAAAGTTGATACCTTTCTTCAACAAATCAGTAAGGGGAGCTACCACTTCTGTAAAATTTAAAATAAACATACGATAGTAACCTATCATACCTAAGTATCTTTGTAATTCTTTCCTATTCTGAGGTCTGGGACACCGACATATAGATTCAACTTTAGCCAGTGGTGGGGCTACTGATCCCTGTCCAATTACATACCCAAGATACTACTTGGGCTTTAACAAATTCACATTTTTCGAGGTTTACAACAAGATTAGCACTGGAGAATCTATTCAAGAGTTCTCCAACTTCAGAGATATGTTCTTCCCAAGAATCACTGTAGACAACCACATCATCTATATAAGTTACACAGTCTTCCAAGAGTATGGTTACACAATTTAAGTTACACAGCCTTTGATTCCTGCAGTAATAGTGTTCATCAATCTCTGAAAAGTGGCAGGAGCATTTTTCATACCATAGGGCATCACTTTACACTTATAAGTTTGACCCAAAACAAAACATGAAATGTCCTGAGCTCGGTCAGTCAAAGGAACTTGCCAATATCCCTTTAGTAGATCAAACTTGCTAATGTAATTAGAACTTCCCACTTTGTCGATGCACTCATCCACCCTTGGTAACGGATATGTGTCTGTCTTAGTCAGAGCATTGACTTTCCTAAAATCAATACAAAATCGATATCCCCCATCAGACTTGGGCACTAGAGTCACAGGTGAACACCACTCACTTTGGCAAGCTTCAATTAGTCCATGTTCTAACATATAATTCAATTCTTGTTGAAGAGGGGCAAGACGATTTGGATTTACACGGTAAGGCGCCTGCTTCACTGGTGCAGCATCCCCCACATTCACATCATGCACTGCTAATGTTGTAAGTCCTGGTGAGTCCCGGAATACATCCTGATACCGAGACAAGAGTGAGACAAATTCTTCTCTCCGCTCTGCTGTTAGATGGGTGAGCTTATCTGATACCTTGGTCCAGGCGTTAGTGTTCTTCTCCCAGGTCCCAGTCATCTCCAATGTGGCGGGCAAGCATTATCTTCATCTTCTGTGGGTGTTAGAGCTACTGCACACACTGGAGCATCTGGTGAATCCCTCTGGTAGTATGGTTTTAACATATTTATGTGACATAGTCGACTGGATTTCTCCTATCTGGGGTGGAAACAACATAATTAACATCACTCAGCTTCTGCTTTACCAAATATGGACCACTAAATTTTGCCTGTAAGGGTTGACCATGTATGGGAAGCAGAACCAACACCTGATCACCTGGCTGGAACACCCTCATTCTCGCTTTCTTATCGTACCATTTCTTCATTTTCTTTTGGGAAGAAACCAAGTTATCTCTAGCAATTTTCCAACTACGGTTCAGCTTCTCTTTAAAGTCACTAACATAAGATAAAAGTCCTACATTCTCATCCATACCAAGCCACTCTTCTTTTAATAATTTTAATGGTCCTCTCACCTCGTGGGTGAACATTAACTCAAATGGAGAAAACCCCAAGGATTCATTTGGTGTTTCTCTAGTAGCAAAAAGCAAAAAGAAAGGCAAGCCTTTATCCCAATCCTTGTGACTTTCTACAAAATTTTGTAATCATACTTTTAAGAGTTTGATGATAAATCTGGCACCTTGACTCTGAGGATGGTCAGGAAAGTGATCTGCTCAATACCTAGTTCCGGAGGGACTGTCTGAAAACTTTGGACATAAAATTTGATCCCTGGTCAGACTGCACTTCTTTAGGTAAGCCAAACCTTGTGAAGAACTGTAATAACTCTCTTACTACTATTTTAGCTGAGGTATTTTTGAGAGGAACAGCCTCAGGATATCTAGTAGCCATATCCATGATAGTAAGAATATAAGAATATCCTGTTGCAGTTTTAGGTAAAGGGCCAACAATATCAATAACCACTCTGGAGAATGGAGCATCAAAGGGGGGAATGGGTTAATGGAGCAATATCAGGAGGTTGATTAGGCTTACCGACCATTTGGCATGTGTGGCATGTCCTGCAATAACGGGAAACATCTTTGCGAATTGTAGGCCAATAAAAGTTACGCCAAATCCGGTCTAAGGTCTTTCTTACCCCCAAATGTCCTGCAAAGTAGAATCATGAGCAAGTTTCATTATATCATACCTATAAAACATTTGGAACTACTACCTGGTGTACTGTCACCCACTCACTGTCAGTTGCTGGGGACGAATGGGTCTCCACTTACGCATTAATACACCCCTTTTCAAATAAAAAACTGACAGTTCATCACACTCATTTTCAGCCACAGCAGCTTCAGCTAAGTCTTGCAACTCAGGGTCAGCTTGCTGCAATTCAATTAATCCTTTAGACATATCAGTTTGATTAACTAGTGCTACTCTATCTACAGAGTCAATGGTGGCAAAAAAGGTATCAGCCAAGTTAACAGCATCAGTATCAGTAGTAGTGACAGGATTGATTACATTCCCAGTCTGAGGTACTTTAATATTGGTTGACATGGACCTTGTTACAGCACAGGCAGGGAACACATGGGGTACTTCCTCAACTAATTGCTTAGTTTCTTCCACAGCTACAGGTTTCTCAGATAATAACGGGACAGGGTTCACCTTGTTGCCCGCTATATCATTTCCCAACAGGAAATGAACACCATGCATAGGCAATTGATCCACCAGGCCTACACACACAAAACCCTCAAAGAATTCACACTCAAGGTACACTCTCACAGGGGTAACAGAGATGGATCCTCCAACTCCATGAACAACTATTTTCTCTGGGCTTTCAAAATCAACCAAACCTTTTAACATGAGAGATTTTAAAGCGCCAGTATCCCGTAAAATCTGAACAGATTTCTTTTCCCCACCCTCAAGTGAGACAGTACCTTCGTGCATAAAACTATCATACGATCCAGTGAAAGCCCCATCACCACTGTTTACATCCAACTTTTTCTAAAGAAGCTTTATTTTCATTTCTGGGGAAAACAGTTACAGGTGAAAACTTTTTGGATAAACTTACTTTAGTGGAAACCAAGGCTACTGATTTAGCCTTAATTTCTCGTGACTTCTTCCAACACTCTCTCTCCCAATGGCCAGTCTTCCCACAGTAATTACAAATCTTACATTTCTTCCCTTGTACAAAATCATGTGGCTTGGACATCTTTCCATGGTCCACTACATCATCTGGAAGAGCAAACTTACAGTGAGAAGCTGCTACAACATCTCTCTTATTCTGAAAACCCGGAAATTTATTAGTATAGGTCTTATGTGTCAATACATACTCATCAGCCATAATGGCAGCAACAGCTATATTATCTACACCTCGTTCAGATAAGTATAGAGAAACTTCTTTAGGAACACATCTGGCAAATTCCTCTAATAACATTAGTTCCTTTAATTTAACAAAGTCTGACTTTACCTCTTTTGAACGAAGCCACTGATTAAAAACAAATCTTCTTTAACTCTGGCAAATTCTACATAAGTCTGGTCAGCTAGTTTGAAAGTGTTTCTATATTTGAGCCTATATGCCTCTGGCACAAGTTCATACGACTTCAGAATAGTATTTTTCACAACATCATAATCTACACATTGAATGTTTGATAAAGATGCATACACACTTTGAGCCTTACCCTTCAAAACACTTTGCAACAATATTGGCCAATACTCTTTGGGCCAACATAAACTCTGTGCAACCTTTTCAAACATCACAAAGTACTTGGTGACATCCCGCTCACAAAAAGGTGGAACAAGTCTTACCTGTCTTGCCACATCAAAGGAATGAATAGAGACAGGATTGCTCTCCAGCTGTTTTATTCTAAACTCATGATTTAGCTTCATCTCTTCCCGGCGCAAATCAAGTTTGGCCTGCTCCAGACGGATCTTTTCTAATTCTAAGAGCACACAAGGGTCTTTAAGATTGCTTGAGCCTTCACTTGTAACTTCATGTGAAGCTGAAAAGTCATGAACACGGTCAATTTCTTCAGGGAAATTCCCTGAAAAAGGATCCTCTATACCAAACAATTTCCTGTTAATCATGTTAACTAATGGGAATCTATTTACATCTGAAGGAAACTCCAGTTCAAGAAATTTAGCAACTAATTTTAGTTCATGGTTCCCTAATGATTCAACTTTCAACAGATGGTTCTGATGAAAGAAAATTCTTGACATCCTCTTCACTAATGATAGATGCCATGTTTACAAAGACGGGTAGAGATAACTGGCATAAATGATGCAGTTTCCTAATACATTACACGGCACCTGGATCCTGGCAAGGTCGCCAATTTTGTTACGCAATGGCATAAATGAT
>NW_020869862.1:192537-195037 GCF_003789085.1 Penaeus vannamei
TATCATTATTCTCACAATTGTTATTACTATCATATTATTACTAATATCATTATCATTATTATTATTGTTATTATCTTATCGTTGTTGTTATTCTAATCGTTGTCGTTATAACTATCATTACTATTACTGTTATTATTATTATTTCTATTGTTATTATTTTTCTTACTATTATTATTACTACCATCTATGTTATTTATCATTATCGTTCTTTAATTATTTTCATTACTATGATCATTATCCTTATTAACTTACATTATTTGCATCATTATTATCATTAATACCTTCATCCTCATTTCAATCATTACCTTTATTATCATTATCATCATTATTTTCATTATCATTATGATCAATATTATTATAATCATTATCATAATTACTATTAGTATCAATATTGTTATCATTATCATTATTAGAATCATTACTTTTACCATTATCGTTACCTTAACTATTTTTGTTATCGTCATTCTTATCACTTGATTGTCAATCATTATTGTTATCATTATTACTGTTATCCTTAGTCTTATTATTATTTTAATTATCATTATTATTGTTATTATCATAATTTTCATTATTATTGTTGTTGTTGTTATTGTTATTATTATTATTATTATTATTATTATTATTATTATCATTATTGTTATCATTATTTTTTCTACTACTACTATCATCCTTATTATTAATATTATTATTATCATGATGATGATGCTGATGATTTTCATTATTATTATTATTATCATTATCATGATTATTATTATTATTATTATTATATTATTATTATTATTATTATTATATTATTATCATTATCATTATTATTATTATTATTATTATTATTATTATTATTATTATTATTATTATTATTATTATTATTATTATTATTATTATTATTGTTATTATTATCATTATTATTGTAATCATTTTTTCTATTATTGTCATCATTTCTATTATTAGGTTATCATCGTCACTATAATCATCCCCTTCTTCAGTATACAGTCAGCATAGTAGCGTAGAGTTAATATAGACATCTGTAAAATGTACAAATATACTTTAAAAACAAATGAAGCTTAAGAAATTGCTGAATCGAAATATGCTCGGATCTTTTTTTTCTTCCTTTCTTTTACTTATTTTATAGATACGGCCTCTTTTTTATTAAAGTCATAAAGCTCTAGACTTTATTAGTTGAGGCACCTATACCTCCTGATGACGTCATCAATAAAATTTAATGAAGACTATAAGTGAGACTAATTTAGATTTTGACCTTTGACCTTTCACTCACCAAACTTATTTTACCTTCATACGTAATATATGGATTTGTCTCTCCGCTCAGAGGAAATAAAGATCAAACTAATGATGAATATAAGAGGAATCCATTTAATACCTCTAGCCTTAGGTAGATTTAAAGATATTTGACATTTTTCGAAACCTTTGATATAGCTGGTTTCAAAAATGTGTAGATGAAGGTACGTTGAATGAGTAATAAGGAATAGCCAAGAATAAAACCTGAAAATAGAATTCACTGGCGAATATTAAAAGTAGTTCTTTATAATTCCAGGCTAGGAGGAATATTGAGTGCCATTATTTATTTATTATTATCTTTATTTTCTTCAAGACTTTTCGTCACTAGCATTAACATCATTCTTATCATTATCATTTTCATTATCATCATTATTGTTATTATAATAATAATGGAAATGATAATAACCATTCTTATCATCATTTTTTCATTTTATCATTCATTTATTATCATTATTCATATTATCATTATATCATTATATATAATTATATCATTATTATTTATTATTATTATTATTATTATTATTATTATTATTATTATTATTATTATTATATTATATTATTATTATTATTATTATTATATATCTAGCATCATCTTATCATTATGAGCATTATCATCATCATCATCATCATCATCAACATTATCACTATTATTATCATGATTATCATCATTACTATTGTCAATATTAATAAGATTACTATTATTCTTTTTATAGTAATTATTTTTATTAGTAGTAGGATCATTATTACCATTATTATTATCAATATCTTTACAGTTATTATTACACTTTATTGTTATTATCATTATCGTTATCATCATTTTAAAACTATCATCATGCCTATTGTTATGATTAAGAGTATCATTGTTTTGGTTATGAATACTGTTCTTATTGGTCTTCCTGCTACCAAAAAACGAGCTTGCGAGCGAGCGAGCGAGCGAGCGAGCGAGCGAGAGAGAGAGAGAGAGAGAGAGAGAGAGAGAGAGAGAGAGAGAGAGAGAGAGAGAGAGAGAGAGAGAGAGAGAGAGAGAGAGAGAGAGAGAGAGAGAGAGAGAGAGAGAGAGAGAGAGAGAGAGAGAGAGAGAAGAGAATTCCATTCAGATAAACATACACATACACAGCCAGACAAAAACAGAGAAAGAAAGGAAGAAAGGAAAACAACACCAACAACGGAAGCACATGAAAAGACCACAAATGTTGAAGATTCTCGG
>NW_020869862.1:227537-235037 GCF_003789085.1 Penaeus vannamei
TTGCATGACTCACTGTATCCACACGTGTTGGACCTCATCAAGGTTGACCTCCGTTGTTCGCAGTTCTTCCTGGCCAACCTTTGAACTATAAAGAACAGAGGAATAGCCTTACATTTGATAGCTCAGATTTGAGAGAGAGAGAGAGAGAGAGAGAGAGAGAGAGAGAGAGAGAGAGAGAGAGAGAGAGAGAGAGAAAGAAAGAAGAGGAGAGAGAGAGAGAGAGAGAGGAGAGAGAGAGAGAGAGAGAGAGAGAGAGAGAGAGAGAGAGAGAGAGAGAGAGTTCATAAAAAGGACAAATGATATAAAGAATAAGTGAGAGAGAGAGAGAATTCATAAAAAAGGACAAAAGATATAAAGAATAAGTTAGAATAAGTGAAATTTAATGGATGGCATATTAAATGGATTTTGGCTATGGAATAAAATGCATTATAAAAGAGAAAATGGTCAAAATATATAATAGAAATATTCGTTGTTACAGTATACCTTGTACAAAATGTTACTATGCATTGTCTGATCGTAATTTTGATACAGTATCTTATTTTCGGAAACAGGAGAAACTGTGAAGCTAATGAATGATACTGAATATGCAGTCAATATGTAATTAAGATTATAATCACGTTTTATTATCAGTGATAACAATCCTATCGCATTTGATGGCGCAGATGACCTTTTATGATATCATCTCGGGAATTATTGAATTTAGTAGAAACTCACTTCCTACTATATTTTTTTTCTCCACAGATATGCATTAGACGGCGCATGTGGCTGTAATTAACGTTATATAACACGATTATAATTCAATATAAGACTATAAGTACTATTAAAAATAACGACACCCTGACATAAAGTATTTGAAAAAAAATGCATCTATATAATGTTTACTGACACGGTTCTCAGACCGAGCCGAAAGGAAAAACGTTTTTTTAAATCTTTTTTTCTAGGTCGTGTTTGATCTCGTCATGGCTGAGCTTTGTTGCTCCAAGTGCTTCTCGGTGAATCTTTGAACTTTAAGGGAAAAAATGAAACCGCCCTGCATTTGATGACTCAGATTCCTTGATATTACTTTGTGGTGTGCATGGGCCAAAGGCGGACGGGGCGGATGGACAGCTGGGCGCCCGAGGGAACAGCTCACCAGGGGACCCGACGTGTATGAATGGATGGGAGGGTGGGAGGGGTTAGGGGCCCAAAGACCCCATCTGCCCCGGCCCCCAGAGCACTGTCAGTCCGCCCCCAGTGTGGCTTATATCAAGGGGCTGGATTCGTTTTAAGGAAATGGAGGGGGCGGGACGGGAAGTGATGCAGAAAATAAGGATGGAGGGAAAATGCACATTGGAGTAGCTGATGAACAACCATGAAAAAGCGAAAAAAAAGAAAAAACTACAAATAGATTACATGAATCTACATTGTGAGGGTATGGTGATGTATATAATGTTGATTTTTACGTAAATAAACCTATAAATGGTTCGGATTGCAGTGACATTGATCACTGAAAAAGTAAAATAAATATATACATTTCTTTAGTATTTGTCCTTCCCATGGATTATTATTTTTATTTTAATAATAATGCTGTTTATAACGATGATGATTGAGAACAATTCTTATAAAAATAAAGAAGATAAGATAAAGATGATAATTATAAGATAACAATGGTGATGGTGATGGTGATAGTGATAATGATGGGGATGGTGATGGTGATGATAGTGACAATGTCAGTGTTGGCGTTGATGGTGTACTGACGTTGACAGTAGATTTGTGATTAGAATATGAGTGATGGTTATAATAATTCACATGAATTGTTTTCTGGAGACATTCCGATGTTACTTTATGAACACTGAAGTATGTGAAAGTCTTGGTAATAATATCAGTAACATTATGGACATTCTTATTGTCATAATCATCATTACCATCAGAAGAAAGTTGAGATAATGGTCATTCGAAAAAAATAAAATATAAAGATGCATAATAATATACAATATACTGCATTTTGCATTTCTATAAGACATAAAAACCAGTGTAAATGTATACAACGCAATGTGTTACAAAGAAAATTCTAAAGGTAACCACACTGGTACCTGCTCCCAAAACAATAATTATGAGCTCATTAACATCACTAAACAATACAAACGGCGGTATTTAGCGGTAATATCTATTAATGCTTATTTTTATACGAAAGAGGGGAGAGAGCAAAGGGGAGCGCAATCTACTTAAAGCTGAGGAAAAGGAAAATATTAAAGACTTAAGAAAATTCAGAGGGTGAAAAAATATACAGCCGTTAGTTCTGGAGCTATTTTCTTATTGGTTGCAGCAAACGGCAATCTATGTATTTAAATTAGTAATGACATCAATGCTATCATCTTTGTTGCCCATTACACAATCGCCATTTTCTATAATATGGTTATTAATGTTACTTAAATAATCGTATTCCCTCTTCGGTATATACTCAGAACTTGTCCAGAGAAGTCATTAACATATTATTCATTTCTTCTAATGATCATTATGATTCACGCTTGAATCAATCAACTTTACGTTTAATCAATATTCGTTTATATTTGAGATCTGATCAACGCCGCCTCGTATGTGTATTGTGGCTGTACTGGAAACATGAATGACTTTAATTTTAACATTGCGGGAGCGGCGAAAGGGATTTCACATTAATATTATTTTGCATAGCTGATCAACTCATACATGATACAATAAAATCTGCATACCACGTTTCGCTTGCTAGACATTGTGATAAATTCCATTGCTATCCTGTGATCATACAAAATTGCCCTATATCGTTCAGTGCATTGTATTCATCCCGATTTATATATATATATATATATATATATATATATATATATATATATAATATATATATATATATATATATATATATTTTAGTAATAGGAAATTGATATGTTAAAATGTTTTTAGTCGCACAGTTATTGTTCTTTTAGTTATGGTTATAATTAAATGCATTTCAACTATTATTGTAATTATAATTGTTACTATTATCGTTGTTGTTATTATTATTGTTGTTATAACTATCATATCTTTGTCATTATTTCTTTCTTTGTTATAATCACCATTATAATTTTCTTTGTTGTTATTCTTATTATCATTATCACTATTAGTTATTTTTTTGTTAATATTATTTTCATTAGTAGGAGTAGTAGTAGTAGCAGCAGCAGCCGTACCATTATCATTATTAATGTTATCATAATCATTGTCATTATCATTATTATTACCATTACCATCATTATTATTGATAGTAGTAGTATTAACATGATTGTTATGATTATAATAATTAGTAGTTATAGTAGTAGTAGTAGTAGTCGTAGTCGTAGTAATGCAACTGCTGTTATCATTATCATTATTATTAGTTATAGTAATAATAGTAATGATATCTGATCTACATCTTTATTATGAATTTTTCTTCTCCTCGTCCTTCTCAAATACCCTTCGTGCCAACTACACAAAACTGAAAGAAATATCTAAGACTATGTTCCCTGAAATGCCAAGCGGTTCCCTTATGCCTTATTTTTAAGGGGTTACCTGGAAACGTATGAATTCCAACTATTCACTAACACATAAAATACTAAGGGTATTCAGCGTCTTGTATTTTTCTCCTCCTTTTTGGATTTTGGATTTTATATAGTAAATAGTTTTTCCCGTTGAATTGGATTTTTGCGCCCTGTCAGATTATATTTTAGATTTGCGTAAAGTCTGGTAAAAGCTGCCTTTTTGTGATGCTGACTTTAATGGTCTGCTATTCAGAAAGCTCATCATTAAATTGTTTTAGTATAAATAATGTCAAATTAAAGGTGCCTTTGTGTACTGCTAGTTCTAAAGGGAAAAGGGGAAAATACATTTTGGTTTCATGCGGTGTACTGTCCTCTTGTACCAATAGTCCTTTGTTGCTTTTATATAAAGTTTATTTTTTTCTAGTTACTAAAGCCGTTACCACCACCACCCCTACTACAACTATTACTATTTTTACTTCTATTTTGTCAATCACTACTACTATTATTTCTACTACGATTAACATTAATTCTAATACTGCTTTTACCTCTACTTTTACTGCTACTACTTTTGACTATACTTCTGTTACTAATACTAGTACTATTAATACAACTAATTTTACGTCTATATTTACTACCACCACTACTACTAATACTAGTATTATTGCTATTAGTACCTCAACTACCACCACTACTACTAGCGTGTGTGTGTGAGCAGGTGCGTATGGATGAATGTAAAGGTATATATAAGTAGTTGGGTTGTGTGTGCGTGGAGTGGGGGGGGGGGGGGGGCTTGTGCAAATATATAATGCAAATGCAAAAAAGATTGAAGCTGAGGACAAAGACATACAACGACCATGAATAAATTTAGCTTCTTGCACAGAGCACCGTTGAAATTGTGCGTTTAACTTCTATCTGTTCATTTATTCATATTCATTGCCTATTTTTCTCTTATTTCTCTGCCTTTACTCCAATACTGTTTGTCATGCCTACCTGTTTAATTCCCCCACCCCACTCCTCCCCCCGTTTCCATTCTCTCATGTTCCAGTCAGCTGATGGCGCCGATCTCTCTAAGTACGAATGACCGTTGATTTCCCATATACAAAATACTGACACTCTTGTACCATTGAGAGACACTGCGAAATGGCAGAAGTCACTCTGGATCGGGCACAGGGATATGGATATCACAGAAATTCTATTATATACGATGTAGATCATGGAAGCAGAAGTGGCAGGGAAGCCGAGGAGGAGAGAAGGAGGCGACAGACGGAAAGAGATGGAAAGGGAGGACGGCTGTGATGGAGTGCGGAAAACGGAGGCAGATGTTTGGAGACGAGTGGTAATGTCATCAAAGTGCCCCCTGGACCCCCAGGCTATGAATGACCTGGTCTTGATTTTTTTCCTTCGCTTTTCTTCTTCCGGTCTCTTTTCTTTCTTTCTTGCTCCCTCTATTCCTCTTTACCTTTGTCCCTTTGTCTTTTATATATCTCTTTTTACGGTGTCTTCTTTCTTCTTTTATTTATTTCCCTATTGCATCTCTCTGTGTTTTAAATTTCGTATCCTTCCTTTATTATATTTATTTTCCTGTTTTTGGGATCATATGAATATTGTCTTATTATTATCATTATTATTATTATTATTTGATTTAAAAATCCTTCATCGCTTCATTCATTTCCCTATTTATATTTCTTATTTTTAATGTTTCGAACTACAGTTACCTTTTTTTCATTTCCTTATATCATATACTTTCACTTTTATTATTCTTTCTTTCTCTTCCTTCACTTCTTTTTCATTTTTTGTATTTCTCTGTGTTTCTTTCATTCCTTTATTCATTTACCTTTCCTTCCAGCCCACGACACCGCCTGCGCACAGCCTAAGAAATATAGATATAAATCCAGGACTCCGAGCCATCAAATGCAAAGTGGTTTCAATATCCCTTGCAGTTCAAGAGTTCGCGAGGAAAAGGCTTCGGGCTACGGGATTCAGCCGCGACTAAGATCAAACACTTCTTGGTATGCTGAGTCACGCGTTCTTTACTGAATGTTTGCTGAACAACTTTTTTCCAATCAATTGAGTCGCCGTTAGGATATTTGGAGTCGAATTTTAGAAGTACGTCATATGAGGATGGAAATAATTTAAAGATTTTGTAGTAAAGGAGACTTCTTGATGAAGAATCAAGAAGTCTGAAAACTAAGCTTGCAAAATAGTTGAGTAAAACAAGGCAAGAATGAATGCATAAGTAAATAACTCGGACAAAAATATGGAAACATTGTCATTTGGCATGAGAAAATTGCGTTAGGAACTGATTTGAGTCACAATGTATTTAAACATACGGCCGTCAGTACTTAAGTAGCCCTTCACAATACGCAAAGACGGGTGACCATTCACACACACGAACACAAATGCTGTTAGTGAGGGCTTTTCCATTCAACTTTTCAAAAAGTTTCCCTTTCATGTATTCTAAGTCTCTAGTCATATTTGTACAAGGTATGGGGATGTAAATATCTTTATAAAAGATATAGACACATTTTTCACGACATAAGGAAACATTTTGACGGTTTAGCTGGCAGTTATGGCGAATATAGTCTGCCATATCTTTAGTACTTTAATTTTAATAACATTTAGATACAAGAATAAGTCTTTCGATTTGTCCAGGACACCGATAAACCTTTGTAAATCACTATATAATTCGTAGAAGTCTACAAAGATCATTTTTATACACATATTTCAGGTTTTAATGGTAAGTTACTGGGCGGATCATTATGAGAGGGATCGTATTAAACTCGAAAGTACTATGTACAGGAGTGTTAAAAAGGAATCTAGGTAAGGTACAACTCAATTACTTACGGTGCGTTTGCTCTAAGGAAAGGAAAACTAGCAGTTTATTCTGGACTCTGGAGTACTCCGATTCATCAAAGTTCTTTCGTAAAATGTGGCCTTTACATATGTCTGGATTATATGCACACACGCATTAAATTATACTTTTTCGCATTCAAAATTGCAACACCTCTCTGTGATTTACCATAAAGGTTTTGGGTGAATTGCCATTCGTTTCTTTCTTGAGAATGGATGAAATATAGTCACAGCTCTATTTATCTCTTAGAAACGTCTCGTGGTTAGGCAGAAGAAATCTCTTCCTCCTTCAGTGCCACCCTCCTCTCCCCCGCCCCAAATCTCTCTCTCTCTCTCTCTCTCTCTCTCTCTCTCTCTCTCTCTCTCTCTCTCTCTCTCTCTCTCGTGAAATGATGATAAGAACGATAATGGTAAGGATAATGATTGATGATAATAATAATAATAAAAATAATAACGCTAATAGTAATTATTTTATTTCGATTATTATTTCATAATCATTTTCAGTATCGTGCAATTGCTACCACTATAATAATCTTTATCAGTAATATCATTGCAGTTGATGTTGTTAGCTACAGTTCATTAGTTGCATATTAAGGTCGTTATTATTGATATTTAATTTTACATTTTCTGATCTTGCTTAGTCTCATTATAATCGCTGAATGAGAAAATATATTATCATTTTTAAATACCGTCTGTTGGTCTCTATAAAAAAAATATACATTTGCATGCACGTCACAGTTAAAAAAAATATTTTTATCAACTCTGACAAAGAAAAAAACATTGAATTGTCGCAATTAAAGGTTGCTTAACCTTAATAAGAGGGATATTTATGATGTAAAAATGTCAGTACCTAACAGATTTGTTGTTGAGGATAGATGTATAAGAGAAAGGGGATCGACCAAAGCAGACAAAGGCACTTCCTGGTTACAAACAGGCGCGGCAACGTTAAGAAATAGTTATTAAAAGACTGATAGAGTTCATGCTAGTTAATAAAGAAACACCTTAACGAGGTTGACGCATACGGGGAGTGAATTAGGAGACGACTTGTAATGGCTTTTACATTTCGAACAGTGGTGGAGGTGAAAAATATGCATAATAAATAGAGAAAATACCTTACCAAACACATGGACACACCATGCCAAGT
>NW_020869862.1:257577-260077 GCF_003789085.1 Penaeus vannamei
GTGTGTGTGTGTGTGGTGTGTGTGTGCGTGTGTGTGTGTGTGTGTGGTGTGTGTGTGTGTGTGTGTGTGTTTCCATACATATACTCCGTAGACATTGACATAGAGTGGTAAAGAATTAGTGAATGAGAGTTCTGAGCACAGACAGAGAGACCGGACCAGACAGACAGCAGCCGAGTGAAAAATACTCGTACAGTCAGAGACAGAGAAGCAAAGACATACAAACCAAATGACAAACGTTAAGCGAGAGAAACAGCGAGACAGCCGGCCTTTCCAGAAAGACTACGAGAGCGAGCGGGGAAGTGATGCTCCATGCATATGCATCCACGGCCAAAACATCCGCCGAGACCAATGCAAATAAATGGCCCCAAAACGCGCTGGCACAAACACGTACAGCAAAGCACGCACACATACACACAAACACGCAGAAACACGTACACCCATGCACTGACACGCGGGAAGACGCAAAAAGCACGCACAAACACGTACAAACACACATAAAACACGTACAAACGTCACAAACACGCACAAACACACATCAAACACGCCGCAAACACGTACAAACACTCACAAGCTCCGGGGTCACGAAGCCAAGCATTTCACGGGGCGCTGGGCAAACGTTCCCCGAGTGGCGGGCGACCGAGACATTTTTCCGGGCGATCTTTTGCGCGCCCAACTGAGTCTCGTGAACGACGACTCTCCAAGCATTTATGAGGCGAAAAGGCAGCGACTTCGGGGCCCGGGGTCGCCACAATCAAGGAAACAATATTGTCACCCGAAATTCGCTTTCCGATATCGAATGCCGATAAAAGCCGGCAGGAAGACTAAGCCTTTTATTTTTTTATTATTATTTTTTTTACCCCCCTCCCCCTTTTGTTAAGTCTGAGCTCGCGAGGCCAGGCCCGCCTTCTTGGCCACGGAGGAGGCGACGACCGAAGGCGACGGCGGGACGAGATGAAATGGAAAGGCTTCCTCCCCCTGCAACCGAATCGCAGGCTTTTGGAAATAAGACGTCGGTGCGAAAATGCTACTCCAGGAGGCGAACGGAAGGGTGGGGAAGGGGGAGGGGAGGGAGAGGGGATGCTGAGGGGGGTGATCAGTATTATGTGAGGACGGGCTCAGAGGAAGGAGGTAGAAAGTAAGGTCGAGAGGAAATAGTAGAGGAAGAATAGAAAGTTGTTCTTGCGAGATGTTGATGATTGTTTGGATGCTACTTGTCCAGAATGATAGTCAATGTTCATCACCAAGAAATGGTGAAATATGAGAAGCTAATCATCACTATGCTGTCAGTCATCATAATCATTAACAAGTAAAGCGCATTTTCGCCTTGAAAAAGAAAGTTGAAAAATAAATACATAAAATAAAATAAAGTATAAAAATAGCAATAATGGAAACCGAAGGGTTCAAAGAGGAAGGGGAAGATGAAATGACATGTACTGTGGTAAAAGGACAGGTGTAATTATTTTGAAAAATACCTCTTCATTAGCATATTTTTACAAATGAACCCTGAAAAATCACCAAGAAAAATATAAACTTGCTTGGTTTCCATGTAATACTTCCGCACTGTTTAATTAATTCTTGAATGAAGGATTAACGTTGAAAAAATGAAATGAACGAAAGAAGAAAAAATTAAAGAACGAAAAAAAGAGAAAGGCGTGAGACAGTCTTTCTCCAACATTTTTGCTTTATATTAGATTATAGAAAAAGTTTGTGAGAAACTAATAAAAAAAAAAAAATCATTCAATCAGAAATCATGATAAGCTGAAACAATCGTGGAATTAGAATCCTTTTTGTTACGCAGATCCTACTAAGTCATTTCTCACTATCATATTTCTTTGTTTATAATTTCCCATTCCTTTCCCATCCCCCCCTTGTCAGCCCTGGCCTTCGTCCCCTTATCCTACTGTAGCCACCATCGCCTGCAAACTGACCCACGCCCGAAATGAGAGCCTCCCTTCCCAAGGAAAACAGATCCCCCAGTGTATTTAGCGGACGGTAAAGTGAAGTGACGTTTCGCGATCTCGTGTGTGTGTGGCACCAGAGCGAGCGGTGCCAGTCCTTGGTCCAGTGTGGAGGACTATTCAGGCACTGATAAGAGAGCGCGAGGACGGACAAGGGGGTCAAAGGGGGACTTCCAGCGAGGGAGGACTTCAGCGAATGGGGGGAGGGGGAGGGGGGAGAGGCGGTTGCTTTTGTGAAGTTGACAGAATCCGTGATGGAAATAAAGATGGGGTCCTTTCTTCCTCGGAAAAAGTGGGAAGATAACATTTAGCATTCATTTTCCACGTGTTTTGTTATGTTTTGGATTTCCATTCATGTCGACACGTGTCTTCTGTTTTCGTCATTCAGATTCAGAAGGATAATATATATAAACCTGCATATTCGACCGAAGTCTTACAACTTACGTTACATCGTGAGGTATTTTTTTTTTTTTTTTTTTTTTTAAGAAGGATAATGGCAAAAGATATTACGAAATAACTTATCCGTAACTTGATTATATATA
>NW_020869862.1:287577-290077 GCF_003789085.1 Penaeus vannamei
CGTTCCTATTCGTTATAACATATATTTGGTTCACACTAATAACATACTCATGACGCCATTCATACCATAGAATCATCGTATTCATGACAGTGTGTTTATCGTCATTACTTTTACTACCGCTTCATTCCACTAAATTCCTTCAGGAGCCGCACGCCAAGCCGGATTCATAACGTCTAGGCCTACGCGAGTCCC
Source organism: Penaeus vannamei (assembly GCF_003789085.1). NCBI lineage: Eukaryota > Metazoa > Arthropoda > Malacostraca > Decapoda > Penaeidae > Penaeus > Penaeus vannamei. The sequence continues at coordinate 287,770 of NW_020869862.1, forward strand.
CGGCCGCCTGTCGCCCGCTATTATCGGTTGCCTCAATTTATTTGTCCTGTGGAAATCTCGGGACTAGAACCCAGGGGAGGAATATTCCATTACGTCGTGGTGGGGGTTTTATTCGTTTTTTTTTTTCTTTATTTTCTTCCTGATCTCCTTTTTCTTTGTTTCTACTTTTTTCCCTTTATTCTTCCTCCTCCTTCTCCTCTTTCTTCTTTATTTTCATCTTCCTCTACTCCTCGTCCCCCTCTTTCATCTTTTTCAACTATATCTTAACTTCTTCCTAATTCTTTATCATTTCCGTCTCACGCATCTTTATGAATCTTTAGTTATCATTTTTCGACGGATACTTATCCATCTTCCCAATTTCACATGAATACGTTTCCTTTACGCCATTTCTGTATTTTCTCCCACACTTTTTTCCTTCATTTATCCTTTTACTTTCACTCCGTCTTCAAGTTTTCTTCTTTGTCGTCTCGCTCGGAAGTTCTCTCAAAGAAGAGAATTGATTATCGAACGGCTTTACATCATGTTTCATGATCACAGCGTGAAGTAAAAGAGAAAAAACAAAAAAGAGAGAGATTGAAAGAGAGAGAGAGAGAGAGAGAGAGAGAGAGAGAGAGAGAGAGAGAGAGAGAGAGAGAGAGAGAGAGAGAGAGAGAGAGAGAGAGAGAGAGTACTGATAAAAATGATAATAATTAAAATGATAACAATTATGATGATAAAATAATACAATTGATATAGCAATGATAATGATAATGATGATCATACCGATAATAATAAAAATAATCATGGTAATAATAACAATGATGATTTAGATACAGAACTACAGAATTATGTCACTAATAATCAAATCATAATTTGATAGTAATAATAATAGATAATCATGATTATGATGATGATAATGATGAGAAACAAAAGAAAATGATATAACTAGAGGGATAAGGATAATGATAGTAATAATAATAGTGATATAATGATAATATCAATATTACTGATAATAAAATTAATAATGATAATGACAAACGGTAATACTGAAATGATAAAAGTATTGGTACTAGTTACTACCATAACTATGAGATGGAGCATACTGTAGAAGGTGAACTGTGGGGTAAAGAAAAGGCAAATAAATACACTTGCCAAGTGAAGGAAGAGAGAAAACAAGAGAAGAGAAGCGGTAGTTAACTTTATACAGCCATCGATGATTTTATTTAGAGGATCAAAAAAGAAAAGGAAAACATTAGAAAAAGGGTGAAGAGAGGGAGGGCAGACAGACTGACAGAGATAGATAGATAAATAAATAGATAGATAAATAGAAAGATAGATAGATAAATACATAGATAGGTAGATAGAGACAGACAGACAGACATAAATAGACGGAGAGAAAGCCAGAGAAATAATGAGAGATCAAAGGAACGAAAGTCAAATTTCTGTCGAAAAACTGCTGGAAGAAAGAATGTCATAACATAAAAGAAAAAACGATAAAGAGAAGAGTTGGAAAGATAAATACTGTCAAAAGAATACATATCAAAGACTCCAGACACTTAAGCTCCGAGAGTCCATCTTGTCTAGTGACATTGAAAACCATTGTTATGGAAAATCTGCTAAAAAATATGAAAATCCGGACCCAAGTGTTAGGAAGATGTAGTACAATGTAAACGGAAAAAAGATAATACATGAATGGGGTTTTATATGCAACCGTTTATTATTTGTTCCAACTACTGAAAATATTGTATTACATCTATCCCACATCTGTTACAGATTTACATAACTTGATTTCCGAAAAAATCTTGCTTCATTTAGTGATATATATGTAAAGGGCATTCCCAATACAGACTATACTTTATGCATAATACTGTAGACTGCCAACATTTGCATGGAAAACAAATAAAAAAGTACGGTAGCCTTGGCCATTACTGTGATTACACTAAACGTGAATTCATAGTTTATGTACTCACAAAAACTTTGCTTCGTTGTAAAGAAACCAACTAGTTAAAAGTTTTTACCATAAGTAAGTCGATTCTGTTTCTTTCTTACAACAAAAATTTCGTTTAAGCATTATCAACCGAGAATAGGTACACTGCGTGCTTCCTGAACTAATCTCGGTACTTAAGAAAACACAAATATGGTGGTGTTCTGGAATGCGTTTATTCATTATTTTTTACTCTCCAGAGCTCAAGACATCCTGCCTGCTAGGGGAAATGTTCTTCTAAAAGAAAAGAAAGAAGGGAATGCGAAAGAAACTAGGAAAATAAATGGAAATACAGTAAACAGCGAGGTAAAAGGATAGACTTTGCTATGAACTAGGGGAGGACCA
>NW_020869862.1:298780-303780 GCF_003789085.1 Penaeus vannamei
ATCTATCTATCTATCTATCTATCTAATCGTATTCGTATCTAATCTAATCTAATTAATAGTATATATATATATATATATTATTCATCTTATTCTATCATATATATACATTATATACGTACATGCATATATCTACCTATCTATCTATATATGTGTGCGTGTGTTTATGTGTGTATTATATATTGATACATACTTAAATTATATATATATATATATATATATATATATATATATATATATATATATATATATATATATATATTGCATATACATTTAATTTAAGTAAATAAGTGAGTTAATCAACAAATAAATAAATAAAATTAATAAAAATCGTAATAGAAAAAAATGTGTACATTTCTCTTTAGTCCCCTCTCCATTATGTACGTAATTGTGTAGACTGTAACATCAGTCACAGGATAGGATCCATTAAGTTTTGTTTGTTTTTAATTTCGTCGGCATACATCGAAATGCAACATGAAAAATCAGTTCCCTTTTGTGTACACGTTAAGGGAGGATAATTAAAAAAGTATTCTCGTGATTATTAGTTTACGAGTTAGTTGATTTTAATGTGATTTTTACTGTAAATGATGTGTTAATATTGAAAACTGGAAAAAAAAAAAATAAATTAATTTTTGCTTGTACGTATGAAAGGCATATTTCCAATTATATGATATTTTTATGATCAGTTAAACTTATTTTCATTATTATTATCATATTCTTTGTAATTATCATTTCCAGTATCAATACCACTGCCATTATTATTGTTGTTACGATAATGGTCGTGATGATGGATCCTAATATTATAGTAACACTGACGATTATTTTGATCACCATTAAAATAACTATTAATGTATGATGTATCTCCTCTTCACTCCCATAAAGGAATTCTGCTTGCGTTTCACTTTTTCAAGTCCTTGGTTTGACATGGAAATACCAACGTCAACATTCAAAAATATTAATCAGCCGCAGTAATAATGATGGGAGATTCCGATACGTGTACATATGGGGTATAGCATCTCTCGCAAGTACTCTTTGGTACATGTTAATATCTCTAAATACTAATGTTACTAATTAGAGCAATTCTAATTGTTGGCCTACAGAAACTACATCAACAGTTACCAAGAGCGTATGCAAAATATCTTTACTTAATGAATGTCAGTTGCGAGAAGAAGGCTAATCCCCGTCCAATATTTCACTTATATTAGTTTAACATCAGACTGGCTAAAAGCGCGTCCCGTTTTCTTATTCCGTGACTGTTAGGACTCAAGGCTTTCTTCACACATGAAACTGACTTGGGTTTTCCCCTGCATCAACCGTTCTCTATAAGGATGAAATATATTGTAATATAAATGAACGAGTTCTTATCTTTTTTTTTCAAGAATGTCTCGTAAAATCCAAATAGTGTATTAATTACTGATAAACATGCTATGTGAGTCTCTGAGAATGGGGATACTAAAAATTGTTAACAGGTTCAAATTTTAAATGAATAGTATTGTGTCATTATCTACATATGCTTTAAAATAAAACATCGAAAACGCTACCAATGGGAGAACTTTCATAATTCATTTGTTCAAACAATATCTTTATTCAATTTTTATTTTTTTCATTCATTAGTTTTAGCAACCGCGTACGCCGTCTGACAAGATCTGTACGCATCAGTACGCAACATTAATATAAAGGTTAAATGTACTACTTGTTGAGAACTACTGATTATGAGCATTGTGTTTGGTTAGCGTAGTCTATCCATAATTTCTGGTATCTCTGTATGTTTTAGAATATTCGTGAAGACTTTTCCATCACTGAGGTCTCAGGGAGATTTCGGGGAGTGACAATTTTGATCAGCAGTCTCTCTCTCTCTCTCTCTCTCTCTCTCTCTCTCTCTCTCTCTCTCTCTCTCTCTCTCTCTCTCTCTCTCTCTCTCTCTCTCTCTCGCTTCTTTTGCATATTTATTATTCCTGTTCATCAGTTTACTAATCCTAAATGTAATCAATTCCCTTACCAAATAATACTAAGTATAGACAGACTCGCACAATTCTCATTCTACTATTAGCGTCAATTTATTAAAACATTTTATTCCGTTGAGTTACATCATTAGCGATTTTCAGTCTTCATCAATCAAATGAACACGAAGCTTATTACGCAATCAAGGCATGGTACACTTAAAGCTACTACAGACAGGCCATTTTTTATTTAGCGCATTACACTCAAAATAAACTACTTGTCATGCTTGTTCACGTATTCTGTTGGGGTCACTTATTATGCATTTCACCGTATATCCCACTACAGCATAGTCCCTGTGTGCGCGTGTTTTTCTACATCAACAAATCTCCAACACTGCCCACAACTTCCAGTCAGCAAAACGCAATTTAAAGCTTACATCTCTCTAAAACTGCCCAACCCATATAATTTCAATCAGTAGTTCTCAACATGTGGATATGTTTCCCCTGGTGGTAATGTTGCGATTTGCCGGAAGCTATGTTGTCGGTTTCTCTTTTCCTGAGATTGGACGTACTATAGTATCAGTTTCATTTATCATTTTACTAACACACAGAAAATAGATGAAATAATGGATGAAAATGGACACACATGCATGCATGCACGCACGCGCACATACACACGCACGCACGCACGCGCACATACACACGCACGCACGCACGCACGCACGCGCACACACACACGCACGCACGCACGTACACGAACGCATCACACGCACGCGTACACGAACGCACACACACACACACACACACACACACACACACACACACACACACACACACACACTGTACGTGAATGGACGGATATATGGTTGAATATAAATAGTTACGGATATGTCTCCATGTAATTATGTATATATTTGTAAAATACAAATTCTGCAACAAACTAACTCACGGCGACAGTAAAACAATATTCCGTAATGAAATGGAGTATGAATGATGACCAAAAAGAATAGCGGACTAATGAATGGAAGGCTTGACATGAGCAGTTCCTGGGATATGCATTATTATTTTTATCATTACTATCTTTATAACCATCACTATGACATTATGATGACAATGATTATGTAGTCTAAAATGTTCATTCTCTTCGTATTTAAAATATATTGCGGTATTTTACAGATAGGTCTATGAATATATATATATATATATAGACAGTATATGTATTTTTTGTTTGTGTGTGTTCACTTTTATCATACAAATTGCAGCGAACTAAGAGACAACTATTTTGTGAAGAGTAGAATATGAATAAATAAATTATGGAATACATACTTCAAAATAACGAAAACTTTAAACGAAAGCACAGACAGAAGGAAGGCTAAATGATAAGGATCATGTTGCAAAGAGCTTTGTGTCTATACTGGCATTGTTTAACTAAGGATTCGAATCGTGTATTTACAGTGCAAAGATTCGCAGATGCGGAAGTTTGAGATTGTTTGTGGAGTTGGGTCAGAACTTTGTGATTCGCTGTGAGAGTGATTGTGGTTCTCAATATGTGTTGGTGTATAACATGGACAGCTTGTTTACTCAAGGCAATGCTCGAGTGGTTTCAAGGAATGTGATGTTGGTCCAGTATGTATATCTAACATCATCTCCTGGGCAGCTGAATGGGTAAACAATATCTGAGCATATTTCGAGGGGCTGAGTAAGTTCCTCTCTTCTCTGAGAACATGTTGATCGTTTATGAAGCTAAAAATAAAAATGTTTGAATAACTGCCATTTTCCGTGATTGTAGACACAACGTGAAGGTTAAACGTCTAGGGTCCGTACGAGGTTTAGGACTAATCAAAATATGCATAATATACCATGTGTTGCAACGTAATATGAAAGACTATTCTGTTATCTTTGACCCTTGAATGTATTAACATAATTTGCTATAATTTTGGGGAAACAAATTGCTTTTCCTATAACCAGACTAAGATAATGATTGATTTGACAATCGGATAATGCTGGCGGTTTCATGATATAGAGCACTATGTAGTAGCTCTACATTCATTTATCACAACCCTAATCGTCGAATCATTAAATGCAGCTTTAACATTGAGCAACAAAACCACAAGCATTCATGGCAGTGTGCTCGTCAATAATAGGAGGCAGAATAATTGAAGAAAATTTAAATAAGTAGTAAATACAAGATACAATAACAAGCAAGACCTAGTTGCTATGATGCCAGCGGTGCTCTTAAACATGTCCAGTTAACCTTGACTTTGATTTTAACATTTAAAGATCGGAAAAAGCATAATGAATTGAAGATCTATATTTTCTTCCTCACCTCGCTCCCAAAGGGTAGATAGTCCCACAGCTCCCCAGAAGGGAAACGGATTTCGGACTTTATAAGACTTCATTAGTCAGAGTAGCGACAGGAAACGAAGAGAGATTAAAACGAACAGAACAGTCACCAGCTATTTTAATAATTACTTCTTCCTGCAGTAGGTCGTGATCAACATTCGGTATGTCATCCAGGCAAGAAAGAAAATAAACATTTTCAAATCTCCAAAAGAGATTTTCATTTGTTTCAATTGGCTTTCAAATATAGGTGTAAAAAGCGGTGGAGGGAAACCGACATGATTGGGAAAATTAAGGGAAACGTCTTATAAAACATGTAAATTCCCAAAACAAAAGGCAAAAAATAAGGAAAAGGCAATGACCAGATCGGTCCAAAATAGTATGCCTGATCCAAATCGTAACGCAAGCACGATGAGAAGAAGAAAATACACAAGGAAATGTGCGTAAATACGTAATATACCTATATGATTATCAAATAATTCGTAATACAAAATGGGCCATAGGCAAATGAAGCGCTCATTGATATTCAACTGATTTTAGGAGAAAACAAAAAAGTTGCGACAACACCAGGAATCGGTAACATGAAAAGAGGACTACTGACACAAGAATGAGAGGAGGCCCAGTGATCCGTGCACAGTGCATCAATGAACATCTTTGCCAAAGGGAAATAGCTGGGTCAGTGATCTTAACTGCCTAGTTGATCTTGAGCTATAAGGGGACTAG
>NW_020869862.1:348780-353780 GCF_003789085.1 Penaeus vannamei
CCTAGATATATGTATATATATATTGTTATGTGTATATACATATATATATATATATATATATATATATATATATATATATATATATATATATATATATATATATATGTGTGTGTGTGTGTGTGTGTGTGTGTGTGTGTGTGTGTGTGTGTGTGTGTGTGTGTGTGTGTGTGTGTGTGTGTGTGTGTTTGTGTGTGTGTGTGTGTGTGTGTGTGCATGTGTGTGTGTATATGTGTGTGTATTTGTTCGTGTGTTAATGCTTCTATCTATCTATTTGTCAATGTATATATATATTTCTTCTTCTTTTTCTTTTCTTTTCTTTCTTTTATTTTCTTGCCATCGACTTTTTCTTCGACTTCTCTGTCTTTGTCTTTACCTCAAACTTTTTTGTCTTTTAATTTGCATCTGCAATGTGCTCCGTTGGTACGAATATCAATGGCATGTTGTTTATAAGACGTTGCTGTGGGCTGCGGAAGTGAAGACATAGAAAACAATGTCGGTGCGTGAGAAGCGTTTGCTGTGTGCGTGAGAAGTATTTTGTGTGTGTTTCGTGTAGGTGATGTGTACAAGAGAAGTTTGAGCAGTGTACGTCTAAGAGAGTGTAAATGAATACGAGGGACATTTCCGTCGTGTAGCTTTGGAGAATGCTATGTGATACGAGATGTGCAATTTGTTTTGTGAGCTCAGTATGTACTGCAAAATATGTACTGCGTTAAAATGATTCTCTTGCGAAATATCGGTAGATTGATGGTGAAGACCGTGAAGCTTTGAAAACTGGTGCATATTTCCGTTCTCGAAGCATACGTATTGATAATCTAGAAGCCTGTGAGGTTTACTAATTATAAGATTTTTTTTTTTTTTCGTAAAAGAACGGTGTACTGTACATGTTCATGCTGTTGGTCAATATTTGTATGCTACGACATGGATCCAAAAGAAAAACTAATACTTTGTTGATATAGCCGCCGGTACTTACCCTTTTATAATATAACGTCAAATGATGTGATATTACTGATGATAAATGCTGCATCATTGATGGTTATCATCAGTGTAAGAAATCAGTTATGATCTTTTGAACGTCCCGTCTACAGTGTAGAAAAGACAATTGAATTCATACACGCATAGACATTACACGACACATACATATACGCGCAAATAAACACGCACACACACACATACATATACAAACGCAAAGAAACACTAAAACACAAACACACACACACACACACACACACACACACACACGCAAGCATACATATATACAAAGACAAAGACCATCAAATTAAATTCCTATATTTTATTTGGTCAGAAGTGGAAATCTAGATAATATACAATTCAATAGAATATCTAAAACTACTAATAGAAAATTTTCATTTAAAAGAATAACATGTTCACCTGGAAAGCTGTTGATTCTCCCCCATGCAAGATAATTATGAAAGTCTTATTTCATCAAGGTGTTCAACATTCATATTCTTGCTAGTCACACTCTTCAATTAACTGACATTATCAAAATCATTAGCGCAATGATTTTATTCGCAGCGCATTGATGTCAGAACGATTGCTATCACTCCTGAAAGTTTCTTTTCCTTTAGAAATTAAATGTAGGAATTTGGTAGCGATATTTCTTGATATGCTTGTTAAGTATTAAACATGTGTCGTTGACCTTCTCAGCCATTATTGAGAAACCGAGTTCTTGCCATCAGTATACAAGTCTATGATGTACAAAGGCCTTGGGGACAAGGTATATATATAGAAGTTCCTTCAGTGGTTTCAAAAGGCAGCATTGTTCTGCTGGTCGACGGAATCAATACGATAGATAATGCATATGCTCTATGCTTCGTACCTAAAGTCACGCACCTAAGGACAAAAGCAAGCACGGGCGACCACAGTATGCTTTCCTTCCTGGGTTCAGAAGCAAGCACAAGCATATTAGTTTACGTTCACGGATTCATATATTTTCCTTTTTTTTATTCGTCCATTTCTTTTTTATCTCTTTTTTCTTTTCATCCGAGCGACAAAACACAATATTCTTATTAAAGGTTTGGTATTATGTAAGTGTATAAACAAGGAGTTCCCTGATGCCGTTACTTCTTAAGGTTTGAGGTCAAGTGCATATCATAAATCGTGTCCCTTTGGAGGAAGGCGTTTCAGAATGGCGTGTTCGATCTTTTCCTCTGTTCTTGCTTTTATGTTCGTCCTTGTCTCTGGCTATATTTCTTAACTTATCTTTGTGTGCTGTTTCTTTGTCTCTGTCTATCTTTTTTCTCTCCTTATCTGCCTATTTCTCCGTCTCTGTCCGTCCCTCTTGCTTCCTTTCTTTCCTCTCTCTCTTTCTCTCCCTACATCCCTCCTTCCTTCCTTCCGCTCTTCCCTCTCTCCTCACCTCCCTCTTTCTCCCTCGCTCCATCCCTCCCTCCTCTCCTTCTTTTTATATTTCTCTCCTTCCATAGCCGCCCATCTATCCCTCCATCTCAGAATCTAAATACCACCTAACCACCTAACCCCTCTCCCCCTCTCCTCCCCCACAGGTGTCCTGGATCCGCCAGAGGGACCTACACATCCTCACCGTCAAGCGTTACACCTACACGACGGACCAGCGCTTCGAGGTGATCCACTCCGAGGGCTCAAAGGACTGGATCCTCAAGATTAAGTACGCTCAAGTTCGGGACTCCGGGAACTACGAGTGCCAGGTGTCCACGAAGCCCGTCAAGTCCTATGTGATTCATCTGAATATTTTCGGTAGGTAGATGAGCCGAGGTTGGAAGGTGGTAAATACCTGCATGTTTAATGGATATATATGATATATATATATATATATATATATATATATATATATATATATATATATATATATATATATATATAATATATATATATATATATATATATATATATATATATATATATATATATATATATATATATATATATATATATATATATATATATATATATATTATATATATATATATATATATATATATATATATATATATATATATATATATATATATTATATATATATAAATATAATAATACATATATATATAATATATATATATATATATATATATATATATATATATATATATATATATATGTGTGTGTGTGTGTGTGTGTGTGTGTGTGTGTGTGTGTGTGTGTGTGTGTGTGTGTGTGTGTGTGTGTGTGTGTGTGTGTGTGTGTGTGTGTGTGTGTGTGTGTGTGTGTGTGTGTGTGTGTGTGTGTGTGTGTGTGTGTGTGTGTGTGTGTGTGGTATATATATAATATATATTATATATATATATATATATATATATGTATATATAGATAGATAGATAGATAGATAGATAGATAAACATGATGTGTTCATTTGGATGTGTATGTGTGTGTGTGCTTATGTTTTTGTGTTTGTGTTTGTTTATGTGTGTGTGTTTGTGTGTTTATCGTCTGTCTATATGCATTTGTGATTTTATAGACATATGTAAATATGTGTGACATTTTCTTTTTGCTTACTCGCGTACCGCGATTTACATGTGTGCATACAATGCGTGAGAGTATGTTGCATTTCATTCGCAGTGTTCCAACAGTCTATTGCAAATAGGAATTTGCATCTCGACTGAAATCTAATTCAGCGCAACTGATTGAATGGAAATGATAGGCATTCAACACATGTGCAGAAATATCGAGAACAGTAAATAGCTATGTAACACGTTTATTTGCTTTCTGATTAAATGACTATCTTTTGTGTCTCCATGAAAAGGTGTTGGAATCAATGACGAATCCTTTCTAATTAACTTTCTCAATTACAAAGAAATAATCATACATGGCAACATCATCAGCGACACAAGTTTATCATGCTACTGATGCTACAACACTTTGTTAGTAATAGTAGTGAAGGATTAGGAATAATGATAACGAAGATGATTATTTTTCTAATAACCAAAAATATCATTGTGAATTATAAACTATCAATAGGAAAAATATAAAGCAAAGAATAAAATAAATAAATAAATAAATAAACAAGAAAAAAACGTGTATTGCAGCTACGATTTCCACCACTCAGCCTGTCCTTCATCATATGACAATGGATTTTCTATAAATCTGAAGAAATTTACTGTTTCTAGAGATTACACTTGATGGAAGGCTGTTGGCGTGGGAAAGGTAGTTTAGGAAACGCTATCATTAATCACAGATTTTTTTTGTTTGGTTGGTTGTTCAAATACTCGATTTTTTCTCTATCTTTGTGTGTTTCATTCTCTCTATTTCTGTCTCTGTCTGTCACTGTCTGTCTGTGTCTGTCTGTCTGTCTGTCTGTCTGTCTGTCTGTCTGTCTCTCTCTCTCTCTCTCTCTCTCTCTCTCTCTCTCTCTCTCTCTCTCTCTCTCCCCTCTTTCTCTCTCACTCGCCTCCCCCCTCCTCTCTCTCTCTCTCTCTCTCTCTCTCTCTCTCTCTCTCTCTCTCTCTCTCTCTCTCTCTCTCTCTCTCTCTCTCTCTCTCTCTCTCTCTCTTTATCTATCTATGTATCTATTTCCTATAAGGAACGCATGAAGTAGAATATAATAGAATGTCACAAAAAAAGAGAAGAACTGAAATAAAAAATTCTACAAACGGTCAAACACGAATCTGCATTTAGCATAAACTTTTCCTTCTAATACCTTCAACATTTTTATTGGAAAATCGAAACCTGATGAAAAAATAGCAAAAGAAAAAGTGAAAATATATAAACGCAAGTAAAAGACAGAAAAAATGAATAAATAATAAACATATGATTGAATAAATGAATAAGAAATAAGAAATAGCTGATGGAAAAAAATGTATGAATAAATGAATAGATGATAACGACATAGCTAAACAAATTATTAAAAGACACGCAAAAAAAGAAATGTACCTCACCTTTCTTTTTACACATTGACTTTCCTTATGTTCTCTCCCTTCCCCCCATGCTGAAGCTGCACCTAAAGCCATGATAATCGGAGCTCCGGATATGCATGTCGATAAAGGCTCAACAATCAATCTGACTTGCAT
>NW_020869862.1:358780-361280 GCF_003789085.1 Penaeus vannamei
TATAATTAGTACTCATTAATTACGGTGATATAAGTATTTATTGTATAATATTTTTATAGTATACTTTTTGTTTCATGGCTGTTTGTGAGCATTGTTTATATAATATAAAATATTTTGGGGGAATATATATATACTTATAAGCATATACAATAATTGTGTGTGTGTGTTTGTTGTGAGTGTGGTGTGTATAGTGTGTGTGTCGATGATGTAGTGTGTGTGTGTCTGTGTGTGTGTGTGTGTAGATGTGTGTGCTGCGTAGGTAAAGTATAAATATGTATGTAAATGTAAAATTCGATCGTGGAACTTTGTTTTTGTATTGATGTACATATATAATAGTAGATGTAATATATAATAATACTGGATTAATATATTCACTGGGTACGATATAATATGTAATTACTACTTACCGATTATACTAATTATAGTTAATATAGGCATATTATAACAGATTGATATGTATAGACTGGTTTGTGTTTGTTATATATATAATATTGATATTGTATTTAGTACTAGTTAGTTATATATATGTGCTTATATAGTATTTAGTGTGTAATAAGTGGTAGTAATCATGATTATAATATATTAACATCTATATAATAAGTGTGTGTGTGTATATTTTATTCATGTAGTTTTATCCGTATTGAGGTATATATAATATTATTCATTATTATAAGTGATATAGCCATATTATTCTCATAAAATATATATAAATACCTAATTAAGATATGATTATCTTATCTATATAGTTATAGTATTACATATTATTATACGTGTTTATATACATACTATGAGTTAATAAGAATTTCAATTCTATGTACTATCTTACTACTAAATGACACACGTATTAGTAGTTATATATTATGGAGTTAGTATTTATGATGATATATATGTTAATCATATTCACGGCACACACACATACATAATTGTGAGTGGTATACAGTTATAAATTGTGTATAATGGATGGTGTATTTAAATTATTGTATGTATATTCTATTCAATATGTGTGTTGCCAGATAAAATATGACGGTTCCTTTTTGAATCATAATTAAATTTTAATAACATGCACATTTTTTTAACGATGATTATTCATGCATGACGAGGAAATCTATTAACCTAATACTTAAAAGCTCTTGTATTTCTTAACAGTTGCACTGAATATGACCTTTCAATGAATTATAAGCGATTGTGTCTGTACAGTGTGGTAATCTTACACGGGATTCAACTGCAAAAAATTCCGGATCGTTATATCGTTTGTCGTTTTATTTTGGCAACGTTTACAACATCCTGCATGCTTATTCCACGCACACAGAAGCTGATTTTAGATGTATGATTGTGTACAATATATTGGTGACATTTATATATTTCATATGCTGTCTTCCTTTAACAATGTGATTCTAGCAATCAATCTGTATCAATATTGAGTGTTTATAAATGAGATGCGTGGACTGCATTCAAAACACAAACATATGCATTATTTTATTATATTCATATTATATATAAATATACTTTACGTGTATAATTAGTGTATATGAGTTATTTGCTTACATATATAAACGGTTTCTAGCAATAATTATGATGTTATATGATATTAGTACCTTATTAGTGTTTATAGTATATATATAGTATACTAAGGTGCCGCGCCCGTTAGTTATAATTTAGGTTAGAATATACGTTGTATACGTGATAGCGGTACACATATATAACTGATTGCATGGTGAATACGTATGTATGTGAGTATACAACTAAATATATATATACACTGCATTACATGAATACCAGTACACAAACAACCGTGTTTGCATGCGGTTTCTTTTCTTCACAAACACACAACACACACCTACAGCGTTGCTTTGGAGAGCACACACAAACACAAAGGTCGCACATAGTCATATATTAATGAGGCTATATATATATTACTTGAGCCGTGCTATATACTAGATATATCACTGGAATATATCATATACTATATACTTAGTTTAGGCGCTTCATAGAGTATTAGGTTATAATAGTACTGGTAGAGTGTATACTATAGTAAATAAGCGTTCCTATATTTACACTATATATATAAGTACTAATAATACGTTATATACCCACTCGGTGCGTCTTTGTCGCATTATACGCTTCCTCTTCTATCTCGATTAGCCCCACTCCCTGCAGGTTTTTTGCTTCTCAGGATCTTAATATCTATATACTCTATATATATTCTTATTTTCATTCTCTCTTATATCTATACTATGTAATAGTAATTATTCAGCTGTTATATTACTATGCTACATAATTATTTTATATATGTATGCATACCACACACACACATATCACACACCACACACACACATCAATATATACTAAACATACATACTGATATAATATATATATATATATATATATACTATATATATTAATGTTAGTACTAACTAATATATATTAATTATATAATATAATTATATATTAAATAATTGTATATTTTAATATATATATTAATTAATTTATGTAATGTATG
>NW_020869862.1:366280-368780 GCF_003789085.1 Penaeus vannamei
TGTGTGCGCGCGTGTGTGTGTGATAAAGTGAGAGAGAGAGAGAGAGAGAGAGAGAGAGAGAGAGAGAGAGAGAGAGAGAGAGAGAGAGAGAGAGAGAGAGAGAGAGAGAGAGAGAGAGAGAGAGCGGGGAATTGATAGCAAAGAAAACCTACTTCTACTCGAAGATGAGGAAAGTTAAAGTTGTAATGGTTCTACAGGGAATAACTGAAAGGCTATCATTCTTTCGTCCGTGAGCCTTCTACAGCGTAAATTTATCCTTCTCCTTTATTCAGCGATTTCCCATTAGTACCATTTATTAGATGTCCTACTTTAAATGAGTCTCCTTGACCAGTCCTGCGAAAGCTGTTCGTGTACATGACTTTCGTAAACGTATATCATTGAGGAAAGGATGACCAATTGTCTCGACTAGCTATGCTTACACCGCAAACGAGAGGTAATTTTGCGTCTATCGGCGTCCACGACAATAATGTATAAAGAATTCAAGGTCACAATTGTTCCCACACTCGTTTGTTGTTGTTGTTTTTGTTGTTTTCTGTATGCTCACAAATCCCTGATGATCCCACCATTGCTCTCTCTCTCTCTCTCTCTCTCTCTCTCTCTTCTCTTCTCTCTCTCTCTCTCTCTCTCTCTCTCTCTCTCGCCTAATCTGTCCATATATTTCTCTCTAATTATCT
The DNA here is from genome assembly GCF_003789085.1 of Penaeus vannamei. Taxonomy (NCBI): domain Eukaryota; kingdom Metazoa; phylum Arthropoda; class Malacostraca; order Decapoda; family Penaeidae; genus Penaeus; species Penaeus vannamei. The sequence continues at coordinate 366,955 of NW_020869862.1, forward strand.
ATCCGTTTCCCAACTATTTTTCTAGATGTAGAACAGGCTGACTATATATATCTACCTGTATAGTTTCTGTCGTCCTTGGACAGCTGAACCTCCTTAAAATGATATACTTATGATGCCTTTACTACCTAGACTATAAAGTATCTTTTAATAATGATTTTTGCTTAAAGAAAAAAAGAAAAGAAAAAGAAAGGAAAATAAACGAAATTGAAAGAAAAGAAAAGAAAATAAACGAAAAGGAAAGAAAAGAAAAGAAAAAGAAAATAAACGAAAAAGAAAGAAACGAAAAGCAATAAATAAATAAACGAAAAGAAAAGAAAAGAAAAGAATTGAAAAGAGAAAAAGAAAACGCAAAAAAGGAAAAAGAATAGAAAAATATATTTGTATATATATATTCCAATGGTGTTAAATATTCTCGACATATTGCAATCGGCCATTAATCACTAGCTCTTGTTGTCCCTTTCATACTGCTTTCCTGTAACAAGAATGATTGTAACGATGTATGAGATGTTATTCCGTATCTATTATGCAACGACGGAATTTTATCATGGTGTCAGTGAATAAGGTATCATCAGTGCAAATATGATTTATAAAGTAATATTCAGAACTCACATAAACACAAACACAAAGAGAGAGAGAGAGAGAGAGAGAGAGAGAGAGAGAGAGAGAGAGAGAGAGAGAGAGAGAGAGAGAGAGAGAGAGAGAGAGAGAGAGAAAGAAAGAGAGAGAGAGAGAGAGTAGAATAACGAACTAATTGATGAGAGAATGGCGTAAGGTAAGACATCAAACACAGGAACCGCAATTGTTAGGGAAGGCGAGGTAGAAAACCGAGAAAGGCGATATCCTTGAGTAATTACAGCTGAGAACGGGACCATCAGTGTAGTATATCGCTTGTGGATATAACTGGAAGATACATGAGAACCTATTGTCTTGTCAGGAACAGTCATCATTACCATTATAGATTTTTTTTTTGTGTGTGTGTATGTGTGTGTGTGTGTGTTGTGTGTGTGTGTGTGTGTGTGTGTGTGTGTGTGTGTGTGTGTGTGTGTGTGTGTGTGTGTGTGTGTGTGTGTGTGTGTGTGTGTGTGTGTGTGTGTGTGTGTGTGTGTGTGTGTGTGTGTGTGTGTGTGTGTGTGTGTGTGTGTGTGTGTGTGTGTGTGTGTGTGTGTGTGTGTGTGTGTGTGTGTGTGTGTGTGTGTGTGTGTGTGTGTGTGTGTGTGTCCGAGTGTACCTACAAATTGCATGTTTCAGGAACACACAGAATCACGGTAAATGCATCCAAGCCAGAGGAGGTAAGGTGAAAGGTATAAAAGAAAACTGCCTGCTGGATAACCTATGGGTGTAGTCTAAGTACAAAGAGATATTCTTGACTTACAACAAACTGATAGCAGACAACCAAATACTTCACCAAAAATGGAATAAATGCCATTATCTTCCACTAGACTTGTCTTCCTCAAATATCTCATATCTGTGCTAATTAAACCTTCCTCTATCTTTTCTTCTCTAATACCTTTTCGTTCTTCTTAAAATTCAAAGCAATAATTTCTAGATTTTCTAGATGAATGGCTTTGAATTCAGAGAGGCTCCCATCAAGATTTAATGCGATCATCATACGACAAGAAGGAACGGCCTGTGATTGGCTGAAGGAACGGCCTGTGATTGGCTGAAACCCTCTTCCCGCCAACGGCCTTCTGCGATTGAGACGAAAGATGATCGCGCGATTTGAGTGGGAATACAAGCAACTGACTTTTAAAAAAAAATAAAAACTTCTTTTGTATATTATTATTGGCATCATTATCATGATTGTCATTATGATTTTTTATTATTAT
>NW_020869862.1:408780-413780 GCF_003789085.1 Penaeus vannamei
TGTGTATTTGTGTGTGTGCAGGAACGTAATTTTTTGGGGGTTGGGGTGGGGGTGACTCACCGCCCCAATCGTGAAAAGTACTACTTTAAAGGGCTAACTGAAAAAAAAACTTTTTGCAGGGCAGGGCAGAACAAATAAAACGTCAAATGTCAAAACAAAAATTCATAAAGCTAATAACGTCATAATTTTTTGTCTGTCTGTTTTTAAACATAAAAAATTGTTAAATAGGTCATGAATATGGAAAAATTGGAACTTAATTTAGTTAAATAATTGGCAGGGCAAATATGTTTCAGCAAGGCAAAATTGTGAACCCTTCCCCCCAGTAATATTATAAAGTGACGTCCCTGTGTATGTGTGTGTTTGTGTGTGTGAGTGTGTGTGGCTGTGTGTGAGTGAATGAGTGTGTGTGTATGTGTGTGTGTGTGTTTGTGTGTAGAAAAATATGATGTAGTGGCGTTGAAGTTATTAGTAATATAAAATACTATTTTCGCTACGCAGTCATGCATAAGAGTAAGCAATCTGCATATCTTTCCTAATGTCTCACAAACTGTTAGCAATGCATGATGTATCGTCACATGGTTGGTTTCACAAAATCATTAATTCATTTTTTGGATGTACTTACCTGTCTTTGGCACAATATATCTGTCAAGTGTTTCCAGTTACTGACTCCGCAAGAAATTTTTAGAGTAAAAGAGAGAAAGAGGAAGAGGAAGAAAGTCAAGAGGAAGATTAGTTTCTATTATTCGCTCGCAACGTTTCCTATTCGTGCTATTCTTAATACCCTCTACAACTTCTTAATTTTAATGCATTTCTGTACCTTCTAAGAGGGACTACTCCCAGAAAAGTATGTATTATTTCACTGGTTTAATGTTCTTACTTATTTTGAATTGTTTTCGTTATCCAAGTCTTGCAGTGAAAGAAGGAATTCCTCAATGACTGAAATAAGCGAATAAAACCGGCAAAAGAAATATATATTGTGTCAACTCTTTCGAAAAGACTAGTTTGGGTGGACAGGCGAACAAGGCCCCTTTAAAAGATTAAGAATACACATACACGCGCGCGCGGAAGAGAGAGTGCAACATTGTCCGTGGAAACAAATAAACAACAATAACAAAATGGAGAGAAAAATGCGTGGAAACATGACCGGCAAATGTGAAGAGTATGAGAGATAAAGAAAAGACAATGAAGGAAGTAGATGAAAATAAAAAATAAAGGAAGGACTTTTCATCATTAAGCCTAATGTATAGGTTAACGAGAAAAAAAATATGAATATATTGAGAGAGCTACACTGATAAATAGATAGATAGACAGTTAAGTAGACTGATTAATAGCTAGATAGCTAGATAATACTTCCAATACAAAATTAAATAAACTTGGTAGAAGAAAACACCCAGATCCTCAACAGCATATCGATTTTATTCTCCTGTAATAAATTTCTTTTTTGATCTTGGTCATGGACGAGATATGCAGGGAGAAGCCTTAGGCGAATGAGGAGACGCCCTCCAAGTTTCCTCCAGTTGCTATTTTATGTGTGTGTGTGTGTGTGTGTGTGTGTGTGTGTGTGTGAAAATAAGAATAAAAATATGTTTATTGACCAAGAAGCAGAATACACAATTTACTATGTTTCTGAAGAGGTCTTGGTTGACAATATATCCGATATAAAACTGATATCAGTTGATGAATTAAAACACAAAAGGGGGTTAAGAGAATAAATACTAAAACATCGTTACACTCAGAATAAGGTCTGTATCACTGTGTACTCTGATTCTGAGAGAGCGCCTCACAAGCTATCATTTACCTTTCTGACGACATATGGTATTGCGGAGTTACGGAGTCGCTTCGTCCTGCATCTGACGGGCCGTAACCTATTCCGGTGTCTGTCCAGGCGGTGTGTCCCCAGTCTCTGTGGAAGCATGTGCGAGTGGGACGACTTGACGAGCTTTTTCCCAAAGTCTAAGGCAAGCTGCTGTCATCTGTCAACCTACCGCGGCAGGACGACCCTTGCCATCGCGTGGGTGTAACTGCGGTATTGGTGGGCGAGGATGATACGGCACACCCTCTTCTGTACGGCCTCGAGGGTGGCTCGCTGCACGGCCTCGAGAGTGGCTCGCTGGACGGCCGTGAGAGCGGAGTGCCACATCGGATACACGAACTCCAGCACAGTTCAGATTCTTTGGCAGTATAGATAGATTAGAGACATGATTTACTTTCTCTACAGTTATCCTGATGCGATCTACCAGCTTAAGATTCAAACTTATAAATAATTGTATGTTGTTCAGACGTTCACCATTATAAATATAAATATAACTTACTCCCAGAAAAAAAAAAAAAAATATATATATATATATAATAATAATAATAATCCAAGTATCATGAGTTCTTGGATATGCTATTGCAGCTATTTGCAAGACAACTTCTGAAGGACGATTTATTAGAGGTACAGTAGCGTGATCGACTTAAAACAGGCTTGTGACGACCAGTCGATCGCGATCGACTGGTTAGCTACCCCTGGCATATAAAGTTGGTTAGATGCCTGAGTTATGATATGGTCTACGTGGTCTTGTCGGACTGGGTTCGAGTTGATGGCCGAACCACTTTGGCTGTATTGACTTTGGGGATCTCGTTGTTGCAAAGGTGAACACTCGGGAACGAAGGGATTTCTGAGAAAACTGTTGCTGAGCATCTCACACCTGCACTGTGATGCACAGTGTGTGCGTGCGTGTGTGTGTGTGTGTGTGTGTGTGTGTGTGTGTGTGTGTGTGTGTGTGTGTGTGTGTGTGTGTGTGTGTGTGTGTGTGCGCGCGCGCGCGTGTGTGTGTGTGCATTTATCTGTGCATAACAATTTGTTAAAAGTCCATAAACACAGCATCCATCTATTTGCTCAAACAGTGCAATCCACGTAAACAAATAAAAATATTAAAGATAACATTCAACAAGAACAAATCTAGGAGTCCACATACCCGTAAACAGGAATGACAACACTAGTCATATATAATGCTCCTTTTGTGTGTGGAGGGGTGGTGGTGGGGGTGGGGGATGGGTATACGAAATCCCTGACTTGACAAATAATTAGAGCATGTGCCCGAGGCTTTACTATTTACCTTCATGCAGACTTTTGAAAGAGTTAGCATATTCAAAATAATAATACATAGATAAATATAAGGTCAGTCCTATATCAGCAAAAATAAAACGTAACCCCATAACGAGAAGAGAAAACGGAAATCGAATAAAAATGAAATAGCAAATAATACGAACTCGGGTCCAGGGGGCAGACTCGCCGTGAAAAGGCTTAGAAATGCTTCTGTGTGCAGGCAGGATTGAATCCAAATGCTTCTTTGCAAGAATGATGAATGACCCATTCACGGAGGGAATAAAGTTGCTAAGAAAGAAAAGAAGGATAATGGTATTGTAGTCTCAATAAAGTTTTAATAATCTTAGAGCAACATCTCTTGTAGCTCAAAGCCGGTTACAAATGTATGATTAGAATATCACAAACTACTGACTCATTTGTCAAATAGAATAATATTAGATTACGATACTGCTTGCTTTTCTTCTTCTTCTTTATCCATTTCTTTTGTTTCTATGTGGATAAATATGACAAGTATTCGTTTCGTGTTTGCAGGAACATATTTCGACAGTACTCGAATTTACGTCTCATGTATACTTTGGATATAAAATGCGCAAATGAAGGAGAATGTGAAGAAAGGTCGAATAAGAGTAGAAGTCAAAAAGAACGGAAAAAAATATCCTATTCTGTTTAGTTTTTGGTTCTGTCTATTTTACTTGTGTTCACTGCAATGTCCAAATTATATTTATTATAACAGTCTCTCGGTAATCGCTTAACTGCAAGTCGCAGGTGCAGTTTCCCAAGTGGCTAACACACACACACACACATTCACGCATACGTACATGCACACGCGACACACACACACACACACACACACACACACACACACACTGTCTATAGTTGAAAGAAAGCACAACAATCGACATCGCACGGATAAACAAGAATTACTGGAAGAAAATATTGTGTTTTTTCCTCATTGTTGGATGGAAATTGTAAACATTATAAAGTAGATGTCAATTGGTGAGGTAAGAACAGCGACAGGAACAGAGAGTAAATGCAATGATAAGAAATAAAAGAAAGATAAAACAAGAGTGGGAGGGAATGAGGGCGAGAAGGAGGAGGGGGGAAGAGAGAGAGAGAGAGAGAGAGAAGGAGAGAGGAGAGAGAGAGAGAGAGAGAGAGAGAGAAGGGGGGGCAGAGAGAATTCATGTATACTAAATAGAAAAGAGTGAATTCAATAACCAAGACTGTGTCGGAGGAGGAGACAGAAGGAAAAGATTCACATTCAGGACATAATACAGTTGCTTTCAAGGGATCTCGTAAACAGAAGAACTCATCAGGGAAGTAATTTGTGAGTTACTCTTTCAATTACGGCAATATACAGTAGGTTTTTACTGGAATATAAACATGGTTGAGAGATAGAGAGAGTGAGAGTGAAATGAGTGAATGAGAGAGAAGAGAGAGAGAGAGAGAGAGAGAGAGAGAGAGAGAGAGAGAGAGAGAGAGAGAGAGAGAGAGAGAGAGAGAGAGAGAGAGAGAGACCCAGATCTTCCTTCGTGTATCGATTTGTTTCTTCTGTGTGTATTCTTTCCTTGATCTGGGTCACGGACGGCCCTCGAGATATGCAGGAAAAGTTTTTGGTGGATGAGGCGACTTTCTCCAGGTTTTTTCTTTCCGTTTGCTGGCCACAGTGACCGTGCATAAACTTACATGTGTGTGAGTGCACATTGTTATACATATGCGCGATATAATTAAATTGTCCTTTACATTAACATACATACTGCACATTTACACTTTCTGTCAATATCTATCTAAACATTTCTCAAAGTAGATAGTTGTTTATCAAGTCAGTCAGTCGGACTAACTTTGCACCTGTGTGTGTGTGTGTGTGTGTGTGTGTGTGTGTGTGTGTGTGTGTGTGTGTGTGTGTGTG
>NW_020869862.1:428780-431280 GCF_003789085.1 Penaeus vannamei
TCGTTTCTTGTCCTGTTTCTCCTTATTTTTCCTTATCCTGTCCCCATTCCTTTTATGTTCGGTATTCCGTTCCTTTTTCTCCTTTCCTCTTTATCTTCCCTCTACCTTTCCCCTAACTTCTTATCTTCCTTTTCTCTGCTTCCTCCCTTTTTCATCATCTTTTTCTTTCCTCTTCCCTTTCCCCTTCACTTCGCCTTATCTCCCCCCCTCCACTTCTTCTCCCTATCCCCTTCCCTTTCTTTCCTTACCCTCTCCTCCCTGCCTTCTCCCTTTTCCCGGTTCCTCTCCATTTCCCCTACTCCTCCCCTTTCTTCCTTTCCATCTCTTCTATCTTCTCTTTCCTCCCCTCGAACAATAAGGTTGATAAGGACAAAGACAATGAAGGCGTACACAGACACACATCCCCTTGTTCTTGCTTACATGAACACACAAAACCGATTCACGAACAAATACGCGCACATATCTATAAAGAAATGCAAAAAGGAACATGTTTCTGAAACGTTCATATCATCTGTTTGTGTCGCAGCTCAATCGCAGTTGCATATTATGAATACAACTGGATGGAATTATGGAACACATTCACAGAGAATCTATTGAATCATTAGTCTGATATTGTCCATTCTGGCGGTATTTCTTTTTTATTATTAAATTTGTGATTAAGGGATTCTGTGAAGATACTGCCTGGAATGCTTCGTTGCATATAACAGAGCTGGAAGCAAGATAAGTGAGTGGACAATAGATAAACGAAGAGAGGAGGAAAGAACGTATCTTTATAGTGTGTTTTTAGTCGCGTATTGTTTCTATTTACACTACAAGTTTATTTTCAGTTGCATGTGTACGAAAAATATCCCCCTGTAAATGAAGGCAACCCCCTGCAAGTATTTTCCTGTTTCTCTACTCTGTTGACAGGACTTGCCTTTGTCTCTCGTTTTAATCTTACAATTACCTTTGGATTAAGTCGCAGCATGTGCTTCGTCCCAAATATTTTTCGCTAGTGAAGATAAGCGGGTATGATTGGCTTTATACATTTCACTCACATGAGTTGTACTTTTCCTTTTATTTTGAGAACAGATATCAATAAACACAAGATTAAGGTATGCCGATGCGTTATATCCTATAAATAGAGAATTTGGTATCCAAATGCTAACACTGAGCATACCAAATATATGTAAATGAAAATATGTACCGTGTGCATCGGTAAGAATATTGAATTGATGTGTACTTTGAGTAAATAATAATAACACCGATAAAGTAAACCTATATTCGAAAGATGTTGGAAATAAATAGGCAAAAGCATAAAAAATAAACGGTAATATTAGACTAAAAAAAATACATCTGCAAATTTGAGAGGAATAATGATAACCTACGCAACGCAGAAATTGATACACGGTCTCAACTACGAAGCAAAAAAGGTCCTTGATCTTTTATTTGTGCATATTATCATTCCCTGATCTATTCAGGTAGTCCACGTAATGATAAAGCAAGGAAAGATGCTTGCGCCGATACCCTCCTCTTATTGAAAACCGCCAATGCATTTCACTTTCAATTGCAACGGGTAACAAAGCGGGAAACCCAGATCTAATCTCGAGATCTTTAGAAACTAACTTCGCTGGATACCCAGAGTGGTACATTCATCATTAGTGCAAAAGATGACATGAATCTTGCATACTTCTTTTAATCATTTTCTTCATATGAGGTTAGATGATAATGATAATCACAGTGCAGTGGAGAACTCACCTTATTCATTGGTTATGTTTGTTTGATAAAGTATTTTCCTCCATTATTAAGTGGTGATGTCTGTAATAGCAGATGACGGTAATCACAACAGAACTAGCGCATTCCAGACACTTCTGCAATGATATTATAAATATGCAACATTGCATGTGTATTACTGTACACGCTTTCTCCACCCCTTCTGTTGAATTCCTGCGTGTGGGTGAATATGTATGCATAAATAGTATGTAAATATGAGAGAGATGAGAGAGAGAGAGAGAGAGAGAGAGAGAGAGAGAGAGAGAGAGAGAGAGAGAGAGAGAGAGAGAGAGAGAGAGAGAGAGAGAGAGAGAGAGAGAGAGAGAGAGAGAAGAGAGAGAGAGAGAGAGAGAGAGAAGAGAGAGAAGAGAGAGAGAGAGAGAGAAGAGAGAGAGAGAGAGAGAGAGAGAGAGAGAGAGAGAGAGAGAGAGAGAGAGAGAGAGAGAGAGAGAGAGAGAGAAGAGAGAGAGAGAGAGAGAGAGAGAGAGAGAGAGAGAGAGAGAGAGAGAGAGAGAGAGAGAGAGAGAGAGAGAGAGAGAGAGAGAGATCAGTAGAAAGATAATTAGGGAGTTGGATATTTCAAAGGATAGATAGACAAATCGATCAATAGATAGGTAGAACAATAGATAGAAAGATAGTTACGTAGATAGAAATATCAAAGAACAGATAGATAAATCGAGCGATAGATAGCTAAATTGATAGATAGATTAGCAGATGTATTAATGAATAGAATAATAGATAGGTAGGC
>NW_020869863.1:40638-45638 GCF_003789085.1 Penaeus vannamei
TTAAGACATTTATGCTATATAATGACCGTAATTCCATTATTGTCTTACACAGCGGATCTTACAGGGAATAAGAAGAGGGGGAGACAGATAAATAATGTAGATAGAGAGGAAAATAAGTAGGTAGCTAGGAATAAACATATAGATTGATAGATAAATAGATAGATAGGTAGGTAAGTAGATAGATGGGTAGATAGACAGATAGGTACGTAGACAGAAAGAAACAGAGAGAATTTATTGAGATTTTTTTATATCTTAAAAGGATGAATGAAGACCATTGGTTACCCTTACTCTTAAGAGAGAGAGAGAGAGAGAGAGAGAAGAGAGAGAGAGAGAGAGAGAGAGAGAGAGAGAGAGAGAGAGAGAGAGAGAGAGAGAGAGAGAGAGAGAGAGAGACAGAGAGAGAGAGAGAGAGAGAGAGAGAGAGAAGAGAGAGAGAGAGAGAGAGAGAGAGAGAGAGAGAGAGAGAGAGAGAGAGAGAGAGAGAGAGAGAGAGAGAGAGAGAGAGAGAGAGAGAGAGAGAGAGAGAGAGAGAGAGAGACAGACAGAGAGAACAGAGAGAGAAGAGAAAAAGAGAAGACTGAATGCGAGAGAGATAGAAACTGTTAGACACAGACACAGACACACGAAAAAGCCACTCAAACCGACAGAGCGAATAACTACGTGCGCACATCTTCGTACAAATCCCACACCCAGTAAACAAACCACTAAAAAAAATCTGAAAAATGATAAACGAAGCGACTCTCGAGTGACAGAGACGAGTGAACAATGAACTTTGGAATACACGAGACAAAACGACGACTGCAGGTGGTGGTTGCGCCAGAAATAGAGACAAATGGGGACATTTTTTGAAATTTTCATTCCAGCTTCAAAGTGTCATCCAGACAGAATAGGATTTTATGTGCTTGTGTGAGGCGGTGTGAAGCTAGAGTGGTAGAGGAGGATATGTGTGCATACAGATGTGTGTATATGTATGTGTGTGATAGAAGGGAAATACATACATACATGCATTTATCTATCTATCTATCTATCTATCTATCTATATATATATATATATATAATATATATATACATATATTATATATGTATATATATATATATATATATATATATATATATATATATATATATATATATATATATGTGTGTGTGTGTGTGTGTGTGTGTGTGTGTGTGTGTGTGTGTGTGTGTGTGTGTGTGTGTGTGTGAGCATATATATATATATATATATATATATATATATATATATATATATATATATATTCATTTATTTATCTATATTTACATATATACCTCTCCAGGCCGCCCAGAACTCTCCTACCCCCCCCCCCAACACAAATATTCACAAAAATATGCCAGCAAAAAAAAAAAAAAAACAAACAAAAACAAAAAACGTCAAACTACATAATAAAACACTAATACGCACATCACACACATGCTCACACATAAACACAACACGTACACTATAATACACATGTACATAAAGGTATGGATATAATCACACATACAGGCAAAAACAAAGAAACAAACGGTTACATAAACATGGACTCAGATGGAAAAGGCATACAAACTCATTCAGTAAAACAAACACACCCTGAAACACGTACACAGACACACACACACACACATAAATGCATGTACACACAAACGCACACAAACATAAACACGCCCTCAAACAGGAAAAACATACGAAACTATAGAATAAAACACCAACACTAGAACAAACACACGAATGCACAAACACACACAAACATGCATACATTCCCCAACACCACCACACACATACAAAAGTACACACAAACATCCCTCCACACGCACACATACACACACCTCACAAACACCCCCTCCCTCCTCGCACACATAAGGTACGTTATTCTCCATAGCTTTCACTGTCGACAACAAAAGAAAAAGTCATTCGCCTTGTCTAGGAATCTACTTTATGGGATCTTTGCTTACTACGGCCGGTTTCGTCTCCAGTCCGTTGCCAAAGCGAGGAAAGATCTGCTTATGCGTATTCTTCGATCCTGTTCGCTTCTACTTCTTCCTTTGCTTCTGTCCTTCTGTATTTTCTTGTTTTCTTGGTCTGCCTGTCTGTTTTCGTGTGTGTGTGTGTGTGTGTGTGTGTGTGTGTGTGTGTGTGTGTGTGTGTGTGTGTGTGTGTGGTGCAGCAGTTAGCGTATTCTAGTAATCTTGCTGACCTGCGTTCACTCCCCCAATCTCCGAGTGGATGGTAACCCCGTCAATTCCTTGCACAAGGAGGAGAGTTAAAATCAAAATAAAACAGATAGCATGTCACAACAAAGAATATCCATTGCATGATATGGAATTAACATTAAATCTTTTATATTAATCTTTAAATCTCTCTCTCTCTCTTTCTCCTTCTACCTCTATCTATAATTCTCATGCTCTCCCTCCTTTTTCCTCCCTCCCTTTTTCTGTTTAACTTTCATTGCCTGTTTTATTTATTAAGTTTTCTATCATGATTCTCTCTATATATCTATCTATTTATCTTCTCTCTTCTTTCTCTCCTTCTTCCTCCATCTATAATTCTACGGCTCTCCCTCCTTTTTCCTCCCGCCCTCTCCGCTTACCGTTCATTGCCTGCCTTTTCATTTATTTCTATCATGATTCTCTTTTTTTTAATAATTGTATTTGAATAGGACTGACCTGCATAATATTTACCATACACCCTATAAACTGTTTAAAGATTCATGGAATCATTAATAAAACATGTCACATCCATCTCGCCTAGAATCTATACTTCAGCTTTTAGACAATTAGAATAATAGCTTCAGTGACACTGAAAGATGGATGAAATCTCCGGGTTTTGCACTCCATCAGCGAAATTGCATAAACTGCAGTGAGTATAATATTTCTTTGTCTCTGTGTATCGGTTATCACGATCAACCGCATATCATAATCACCATCATTGGAATCCTTCTTCTGCCCTGTTCTTTTGATAAAAGGATCATCATTTATTTACCTATGCCTGGACGGAAGCCTATCCTATGTTAAAGCATTAGTCCGGTAATCGTATTATTTTGTCATTTCGTTCTCCGTCCCCACTTCCTTCGACCGGGGAACAAGATATAGTAACTCTTCTCCACCTCTATTCTATTTATCTCTGTCCAAGCATACACTACTTCTCGTCTCCATATCCCGTTTTCTTTCGGCCAGCACAAACTCTTCTATTACTTCCCCCTTCTCCTCTCCTCAGCCTTCCTCTCGCTCCTTCCCTGTCTATATAATTCCATCGGCCAGATTAATGGATCGGGACAGTCACTCCCCGACCGTGTACCCTAACCAGAAAGAGAGAGAGGAGGGGGAGGGAAAATGGAGTGTGTGTGAGTGTGCGTGTGTGTGTGTTTGTGTGTGCGTGCGTGCGTGTGTGTGTGTGTATGTGTGTGTGTGTGTGTGTGTGTGTGTGTGTGTGTGTGTGTGTTGTGTGTGTGTGTGTGTGTGTGTGTGGTGTGTGTGTGTGTGTGTGTGTGTGTGTGTGTGTGTGTGTTTGTGTGCATGTGGTTGGGGAATAGAGGAGGGAGGGAAGATAGGGGGATGGTAAAAGAGGAGAGGGAGGGGTAAGAAAAAGGAGCGTGAGAAAAGAGAAGAGAGAGAGAGAGAGAGAGAGAGAGAGAGAGAGAAGAGACAGAGAGAGAGAAGAGAGAGAGAGAGAAAAGCATTCAAGAGCTGCACATGTTTACTTAACAGTTATGCACACTTAATCTCATTTCATGTCAGCCAAATAGTAGACAGAAAGGACATTACATAGCATTTTCTTTTCTCCTTTTAATCTTTATATCTTCAGCATCATTATCAGAGGTAGCCGCTGGGTTTCCGCTTCCCTTCTGTTTTCCAGAGGTGGTAAAACTCGATTTTTACGAGATAATAGTGCTATAAGCTTCTCTATGGCTCTGGTCTCCTGAGGTGGCAGTAACAAGAGCGATGTTCTCATGAGACGGTGGTTTATTTCTATTATTCTGGGGTGGCAAAGCTTTGTTCTTCATGAGCCTGTTCAGTCAACGATGTTATTCCTGTTCTGTCTGGCGCAAAGTTGTATTAGCTCACTCTTTTTTCCTTTATTTTTTTTTTTTTTTTATGTTTTTGTTCATTCTGTTACATTCTATTTCTATGTTTTTTCTTTTACTGTTATTATCATCGCCATCATTATTATTATTGTTTGTTGTTGATTTCTTATTATGAATGTTATTATTATCATCATCAGTAGTAGTAGTAACATATTCATTATCATGATTTTACTATCGTCTTTCTCAATATAATGATTATCATAATTACTAATTATCAGTTATTATTATTATTATTATTATTATTATTATTATTATTATTATTATTTTTTATTATTATTATTATTATCATTATTATTATTATCATTATTATTATTATTATTATTATCATTATTATCATTATCATTATTATCATTTTCATTTCTGTAATGAACATTATCATCAAAATTATTATATTTCATTATTATTGTTACTAGCATTATTATTAGTAGTAGCATTATTATTATTACTATTATTATTATTATTATAATTATAATAATAACAATAATAATAATAATAATAATAATAATTATTATTATTATTATTATTATTATTATTATTATTATTATTATCATTATTGTTAATACTTAATACTGTCCTTATTATTATTAATATCATTATCATTATTATTGCTGTTATTACTCTTATCAATATTATTATTATTTCCATTGCTTTACTATTATTGTTATATTTATTATTATTATTATTATTATTATTATTATTATTATTAATTATTATTTATTATTATTATTATTATTATTATTATTATTACCATCATTATTATTATTATCTTTAATGTTATTATCATCATTATTATCATTATTGTTTTTATCATCAGTATTAATATTATATCATCATATAATAATAATAATAATAATAATAATAATAATAATAATAAACAATAATAATAACTGTTATTATTATTATTATTATATTATTATT
>NW_020869863.1:53138-55638 GCF_003789085.1 Penaeus vannamei
TGTGTTTGTGTGTGTATACAAATATATATACACATATGTATGTGTATATATACACATGTATACACACACACACACACACAATATGTCTATCTATCTATCTATCTATCTATACGTACGTATACACACGCATATATATATGTATATACATATATATGTACACACACATTACACACACACACACACACACACACACACACCATATACATACACAGCACTATATAGTATATATATATATATATATATATATATATATATATATATATATATATATATATAGAGAGAGAGAGAGAGAGAGAGAGAGAGAGAGAGAGAGAGAGAGAGAGAGAGAGTATACATATATGTATATATGTAATGTATGCATGTAGAGAGAGACAAAAAAATGTATATTTATTTCCCTCTCCTCTCTTCTCTCTCTCTCTCTCTCTCTCTCTCTCTCTCTCTCTCTCTCTCTCTCTCTCTCTCTCTCTCTCCTATTACTTCTGCTTCATGTCACCCTCTTTTCCACATAAATCTAGTGAGCTCATTAATAGCCCCTTTGTCTTGCCTTTGCCCTTCTCTGTCCCCTTCATATCCTCGTAAAATTTCTCTATCAAGGAGAACAGAGAAAATAGCGGAGAAGGTTGCCAAAGACTGAGTAAACATCTTACAAAATTCAGTGATGAAGATGGTACATTATTGGTACATTATGCTGGAAATGAATGTTTGGAACTAAGATTACAAATGAAGGTGTTTACACGAAACGCATAAAACCACTTACACTGTAATATTTGAATGCATTTGTAAGCTCATCTTAACAGATATGTCTTTATTGTGGTTTACTCATGTTGTCGGAGTCAAGGAACATGGCATAGTCCTCATTCTTTATCTATTTCTAAAACCGTGAATTTGTAAATATAATTTCATCTGCCATTTGAGATTCCTCGCACACTCAACTTATAGAAAGATTTTTTAAAAGTAGAATAGAATGTAAAACATTTCTTTAAAATCATAGACCTTGTAGTTGATAATAGTGATTAATTCATTTGGAAAATATTTTACCAATTGATTTACTGTATACGTATTTAATGGAAATCAAAATACAAATATTCTGACCTAATACATATCCAATAACATGTAAATAGTAAATGTACAAACTGCCAAGTGCAACCAAATTTGTCACCTCAATACTATTCCCATTTTATACCACTACACTCCGTTTATTTGTCCCATAACAATCTCTTAAACGTGATTGAAAGCGAAGATATAACCAAGAATTGGGAGATCACACTACTCGTTACTCATAAATTAAACCTTTTGTTATTACCTACCTATCCCACCCCCATCCCCCGACGAGTGAATATCTCTTCAGCTCTCTATCAAAGGGAAGAATATGTGCACCATAGAGGAATATTGGGCCGTCCATATCACACTAATTATATTTACGTCTGATAATTAGTGGACACATGGGATGACTGACACTGGAAAAAATGCACATATATATATATATATATATAACCAACAAGGGGTCTGTGTAGTGTATCAGGTGGCTGATCCCTAAAGAGCTGAGACTCGACATCACTCAGGCACTTGTTATAGATGATGCTAATAATGAGGGTTTTTATAATGGCGCTGATTATTATAATGATAATATTTTTTTTCTTCTAAATTTTATTATTATCATCAGTAAAGTTGTTATTTCAATAATTGTTATTATCATTATTATTGCCATTATCATTATTATTATCATTATTATTGCCATTATGATCATTATTATCATTAATACCTACATGATCAATTATCATCATCATCATTTCATCTTCATCATCATTATTACCATAATAGTTATTACGATTATTATTATTATCACAATTTCCATTATGATTATTATTAAAATTATTAATATTATTACTATTATCATGATTATTGTTTTTATTATTATTATTATCGTTTTCCTCCTTATTATTATTATCATTCTTGTTATTATTTTTTTCACTATTGTTAATGTTATTATCATTATCTCTCAATTTGCATTGTCATTATCAATATGTTTATTATTTTTTATTATTAGTTTCGATAACAAAGGTAATAAAGGTAATGATGATAACGATAATAGTAGTAATAATGCTAATGTTCATGGTAATAGTTTTCATAATAATAACTGTAACAACAAATAATAACAATGATTATTATTATTGATATTATTACTATAATCATTACTATTTTTGTTCTAAATGTTATGCTTGTCTTTGCTATCATTATTATTATCATCATTGTCATTTTAATCATAATTTTATCATCATTGTTTTAATTATAATCATAATTCTATCATCATTATTTTAATTATAATCATAATTTTATCATCATTATTTTTATTAATATTATTATTGTTATTATTATTATTATTATTATTATTATTATTATTATTATTATTATTATTATTATTATTATTATTATTATCATTATTACTACTGATATGATAATACTTTTTTTTATTATCATTATTACCATTTTCATTACTAAT
>NW_020869863.1:70638-75638 GCF_003789085.1 Penaeus vannamei
TAAATTTCATTAAAGAGGTGATAGGTTAGAGAAACACTTCTTTTAAAAAGGCAATAACAGGGAAAGAAAAGTTAGCTGTTTGCTTATAATGATCGCCTGTAACGTACTGTGCGAGTAAGAGCTCCAAAGTACAGCAGCTTAAGCAGCGATATTGTTTCTTTTTTACTTAAACGCTATTTTTGCCGATTTCTTGCCTTAAGTTTACAGCAAAAACTGTGTGGAATAATACATTTCATACATTGATTTTTTCCTTAACTTCTTCATATTTTCAATTAATAAGAAAATCGACAACATAAAAAGCCCAATCATAGAATAAAGTGAGAGTGGCTTGATAAAAGAGAAAATCGAACAAATTGCATTCGGCGCATAAACAAAAGATAAAAAGAAGGAAAAAAAAAAAATATCGGGCTTGGACTGGTTCCACTTAGGTGGAGGACAACCTTGTGCAGACCACAACGCGTTTGGTTTAATGCTTATGACTATGTTAAATACAATGAGAAATTCCTGCAAGGAGCCAGAACACACGCGGAAGTTTAAGATTATATATGAGGAGTATACTTGCAGAACATGCACAATGAAACATACTGATGAAAGCAGGCGCCGCAGTCTTTGAAATGGCAAATGTATGGACACAGAAGTGGAAAGGGCAACCTTTCAGCAAGAACATAACATATCAAGAGAATTTTTGCATAAATCCCCGAGATAGTGTAAACAACGCCTGCCACAATTTCCGGTTTTCGAAAATCAGACTTGAATTCCCGCAGACGACTCCGTTTCTCTTTGCCAGTGTAAACGAACCTTAATCAAATACTTTCGGTGCTGATATCTGCTGGGTAGTAATTAGTCCGTTGTACTGCAGTTACAAGAATAATGTATCGCTGAATTATGTTTTGATCCGTGACGTCAAGTCACAAATCTGAATTAATACAACTAGAAATTGAATATATTCTCCAGCAAATTTATAAAAATGTATCTCAATAAATATATTCTCCAGAATAAGTTGTGAAAAGCGAGATTCTTCCCTGCTTTTTTCAGAATTGAAGAACTTTTCCACTCTTTCATGGACTGGATAATGGATAGATATTATCTGAAGAGACTGTGGAATACAAGGCAATATGAAGGACTTTAACTTTGCTGACCATCTGACCTCTCTGAGTCCCTGGAATCTCGCCTCATGGCGTGTGGCTATGAGGCAAACCCCTTGGGTCAAGAGTTCCGTTAACTAAGACGAAGACCCTAGATTTCGGGGTGTCTGTTCAGTTAATGAATGCTTGTGTCATGGCCATTGAAGCCGCGGAGAGCTGTGTAAATCTTCGAAGTGTAGTACAAGGCACTGGGCTGTCAGACTAGGAAATCGGTAGACGGATTGGCCTGGAAGCAGGTGCCAGGTACTTGGGTAACAAGGGAATTTGGGGGATAAGCCGATACCAGTGCAAGATCAAACTACGTTTTCAAGGCCCTGACACTGCCAGATTTGCTTTTAGTAAGTGAAACCTGGATGATTATTAGGATTAGTAGTACAAATCAGTTTTACTATGTTTCTGCAATTCTCTAAGAAATATGAATATACATTTGTAATGGTAATGTTAACAAGAACATTATAAATTACGAGCATAATAATACTGACGATGGTGGTGAAAATAATATCACTAACGAAAAAAAAAAATATGAGGAAGGCAATGTAAGCAGTGACACAAAGAAAAAACAAACAAAAAAGATTAATTGTATTTTCAGAGATTGCCGAGAGTGAGAACGGGATTGTAAATGTCCATGAGCTCTGTACGAGGTATATATATTTTTAATTTATGTCCTATTTCTTACAGTGAAAACACTTTTTTCGATGGTTTCAAGAAGCGTTGCTCTGTATATGACTTAATGGTTTTACGAAAGCTCATTTACTCTAGGGCAAATATTCAGGAAAGGGAAATGCAACGTGTTAAAGGAAACCTATTTTTCCTATCTGTTTATTCGGTACCGGGAACATAAAATACCGCTTATGCTTTCAAAACACAGTAATACCATTTGTATATCTGGTGCGAGACACATTTAACGTATTTATGTTTTAAAAATGACACAATTTTTCTGATACAAGGTAAAACATCCATACATAAAACAACCATTTACGTTGAACAGGATTTTATTTGTTGGCGAGTAGTACAGCTTTCATTATTTACATATACATATTTTTAGTTTATTTTTTGCCATCGGTTGCTTTTACAAGAAAGTTACAGATTGTAGAATTATTGTTTTGATATTCCACAATTGGGAAATGTATAAACAATTTATTTCTTTTTCTACTCTATACAATACATTGTATGTTTAGATCAGTAATTCATTTTTTCAAATAATTCCTTTGCAAATCTGTGTCATTATGGGAAGTAGATTATTACTCATTTCATGTAATAATCAACCAAAGCGAGAAAAGGGCAAGAGATTTTTAGTCAATTTAATATTAGGCTCCCAGTCAAAACTTAATATTATGGCCAATATTCCCTTTCTCCCCTTCCCTCCCTCCTTACTCTCTTTACACACACTCACATACTAATAGACTTTTTCTCATTCTTTCTATAGGAAATAGTCTATTTCAAACTCGGTGTCTCCCATTTTACTGAAAATAATGGAATTGTTATCCAAAGTGGCAAGATAAGTGTTTGACTCCCATGTACATTCCAAACCTGTCCATAGGGTATTATCACAATCCTGTGCACAGCGCGTTGCCAAAACGAATAAATACAATATGAAACAAAATGTGTAAAATGCTTCTACCGAAACATGACTGAAAATTTTAAATCACTTCACTGAAAATATGTTTGAAAACCAGGCCGTTCTTAAAAAGAAAGACAAATCTATTATCCTTAAAATGCGTGTCGCTCATTTGATATCAGCAGAAGCAGGTAACACTTCTACACGCTCCAGAGAGTTTACCTAAAGCAGGGTACAATATCACCCTCCTGCTTCTAAGAGATACAGTGCATAAGCAGTCTGATCACGGAAAAAACGGACACGCAACTTACTATGGAAGACATCAAGGTGTTGCGAGGAAAAGGGCTGCAAGCTTTTCTCAGCAAAATGTTTCGAAATTCTTGGAGAAGGATCGAATACATTAATATCAGAGCGTACAATCCAAACAAATGAAAAATGAGATATAAATACTGAAAAAATGATATTGGCAATAACAGTTCATCAATATGTACTGACTGGCATATTGACGGGGAAACATTACGTTGGATACATTATATGAATGACATAAGATACAGTGGAAAGCAGTGAGTATTTGCGAGACCTATACCTACGTAGTGTGAGTGTGTAGTTTTAAGAATATTCAACCGAAAAGATACAAATAAATATATTTATTGAATGAAGATTAATAAAAAATCGGTTTCAGTCACCCAACATCAAGTCTGGTGAATGAAGTCTCGGATGGTAAAAATACATTTTTTTTTTATATGATTCACCGGTCAAAGACATGCAAACATTCCATCCAATATGAACAAGAGAGAGGACGAGAAAACCCCGGCCCGCTATCGTAGCTAAATCAACACAGGAATTCCGAAAAGATAAAGCGGGGTCTGGTGTGCAATATCCTACGTGTTCTTTCTCACGGACATATATCTGATATTTATATGAAATGCAAACATGAAGAAAGATGTATTTCCATTTTCTTGTAAATGATAAATATACGTAAAGGACATTATGTTAACAATAAAAAAAATGTGCTTTTGGTAGTGCCTATGTATGTGTGTGTGTGTGTGTGTGTGTGTGTGTGTGTGTGTGTGTGTGTGTGTGTGTGTGTGTGCGTGCGTGTGTGCGTGCGTGTGCGTGCGTGTGTGTGTGTGTGTGGGTGTGGAGAGGGAAAGAGAGAACCGTGATTCATTCTCTTACTACAGGGGCCTAAAAATGAACTGAACATCATGTATTTCCTGTACAAAAGTTATATGAAATATATTATTTGATTATGATTATATAAAGTTGTGGGGTACAAAGTAATATCTCTATCTATTTATCTATTTATGTCAAGATCTATTTATCAAGGCGCTTACCTACCTACCTATATGCAAACATATATGCATACATACATACATACACACATACATGCATATATACATACACTAAAACGCCTATCTCATATTTTTCTATCGTATATATAGAGGTGGCATAGCTCAGTGGTAGAGCGCTGGCTTTGCAATCCCATGGTGGATAATAGCATTGTTTACTGAAATAAAGGAATGTCGGGGAATAATTGCTTATTTCCTTGATTAGTCAAGCTTTTATCATTTTATAAAGGAATTGCCGCGCCTCCATAATATATTTCCCTTATAAAATTTATTAAAGGTTATTATGTATTAAATAAACGCAAAGGATCCCTTTCAGGTTAGCAAAATTCCTTAGACATAATAGTATGCCTCCGTCCTTCCCTATAAGGACTCCATACTATGCTATTCGCAGTTAAAGGGTTTAAGCTTTCCAATCTACTTAAAATCAGAACTAACAAAATGATTTACATATCCACTAGAGCCAATTAGGGATGCTGGAAGACCCATCAACCGTATTATTGAAATCAGACTATTTGAATAATTTACTGAAGTTCTTAATACGTATCACCATGAGGTATACGGCCCATGCATCTACACGGCATCATAAGTTATTTGGAATAGTTATAGTTTCGGGGGTTAGAGGAGTGTGAAATAGCGCTTCTGAATTCAGTAGTATTTATATAGACAGATTGATAGAGAGATATGTGTGTATGTATCTAAATACATACATACTCACACACATTCGCATGCACACCTACACATATGTATGTGTACAAATTTATATATATACATATTCGCATACACACACACACACACACATATATTATATGAGAGATTGATTAATGCACTACCGCAATGATATGATAAATATATAACCCTCTCCAGCTAGGATTCTAACCTGGGTAACTGCAAGAGAGACGCTCATACCAACTAAGCTACACGACCGACTTAGAGAAGTGTACAACT
>NW_020869863.1:85638-88138 GCF_003789085.1 Penaeus vannamei
GTGGCACTGATGTTCTACTTACTTGGCACTCACATTCTTTTACTGACCCGGCACTGTTTTACGTACCCACGTTCTCACTTTACTTACCTGGCACTTTTTTTTTTTTTTTTTTTTTTACCCACCTGGCACTTTTTTTTTTAACCTGCCTTATATATAACCCACCCGGTACTGACTTATGTGGCACATACTCTTTTAATGACCTGGCACATTTTTACACACCTGGTCCTCACTTTACCTACTTATCTGGGACTAACATCCTTTACTTACCTGACACTCGCAATATTTTACCAACCTGGTGTTCATATACTAACCTGGCACTCACTTGCTTTACTTATCTGGCACTGTTTTACTTACCTGGTAATCACATTCTTTTCCTGACCTGGCACTGTTTTACGTACCTGGCTCTCGCGTTCTTTACCCACCTGCTCACTGTACTTACCTGGCACTTACATTTTCTTTACCCACCTGGTGCTCACTTTACTTACCTGGGACTTACATCTTTTGCTTATCTGACACTCACATTTGTTCACCCACCTGATACTCACCAAGTACTAACATTCTTTTACTGGCTTGGCACATTTTCACCAACCTGGTGCTCATTTTACTTATATGGTACTCACATCCTTTACTTACCTGACATTTACAATTTTCACCCACCTGGTGCTCACTTGCTTAGCTGGCACTCACATCCTGTTACTGACCTGGCACTCGTATTGTTTACCCACCTGCTCACTTTACTTACCTGGGACTCACATCCTTTGCTTATCTGGCACACACATTTTTTCACCCAGCTGGTGCTCACTTACCTAGCACTCGCATTCTTTTACTGGCCTGGGACTGTTTTACTTAACTGGCACATTATTACCCACATGGTGTTCTCTTCTCTTATTCACCTGGTACTCACATCCCTTACTTACCTCGTACTCATTCTTTTTACCAACTTAATGCTCACTTTACTTACCTGGTCCTCACATCCTTTACTTATCTGGTATTGACATTTTTCACTCACCCGGTGCTCACTTACTTACCTGGCACTAACATTTTTACTCTCCTGGTACTAATATTTTACTTACCTGGCAATCACATTCTTTTACTGACCTGGCACTGTTTTGCTTACATGGCACTCACATTTTTGCCCACCTGGTGCCCACTTTACTTACTTATTTGGTACTAACATCCTTTACTTACCTGGCACTCACCGTTTTTACTTTTACTTTACTTACCTGGCACTCAATTTTTTTACTTCCACTTTACTTACCTGACACATTTTCACTCTCCTGGTGCTCACTTACTTACCTGGCACTCACATTTTTACTAACCTCAACTGATGTTTTACTTGCCTGGCATTCACATTTTTTTTTCCTGATCTGGCACTTTAACTTTTACTGACTTGGCACAGTTATTTTTACTTACCTGGCACTCGCATCTTTTACTTTTCTGATGTTCACTTCCCTTACCTGGCATTCACGTCATTTACTTACTTCCCTTACCTGGCACAGCTTTTACTTACCCTATCTAGCACTTTCTTATCTTATGTAGCATTCATACGTTCCACTGCGTTATTTTTTCTTACCTGGTGCTCATTTGTATTAACTGGTTCTCATCCGCTTCATTTAACTACCATTCTAATCTGATGTTCATATACTTTACATAACACTTTTCACCTACCTTACTAACCTGTCATTAACGTTATCACACTAACTTAACATTCGCTTGCCATACTTGGCGATTACTTTCAATATCTGGTAGTCACTTACATGATGCTCACCTACCTTAATTACCTGGTACTCATTTATAATTTAATGTATATACTTTATTTACCTGACTTTAACATCCATAATAATGATATATGTTTAAATTTCACGTGAGCCAGTGGCACTCGCACGCAGTTTTCAGATTTGTTGCAAACACACCTGGAATTTCGAGAGTCCAATGCTCTAATCTTTTGGTTCTCAACCTTTATATATTAGCGACTGTTTTTGCAAACCTCTGACACATCTGGAATCCTTTGATGTAAACCATTTCATTTGTAAATTATCTTATACTTTAGGGTAGCGTAAAAAAAATCAACAATTATGAAGGCTTTATCTGCCCATTTCTAATATCCTTACATGATTTAGTTGTATTTTGTTAACAGGACCACGGACGACCTATATGCAACCTGGCCATAGATATTTTTCCCAAATCTTCGCACCCCTCATTCGGTCTTTCGGTTCTCTTCACAGTTAAGAACCACTGAGCTGGTTATAAAATGTTTCTGTGTGCGTATGTCATATTAAAGAATTTTCCTCTCTTCCTCCTGCTTTGAATGTGTTACGAATGAGATTTGCAAGAGAGAAAAAAAATGCTAATTATATATTTCTATTATTATTCACCTTCAGGGGTGGAAACAGAAAGAAACGTGAAAAGGATATCAGTAACTTTAGCAATAACAATGATAACAATTACAATAACAACAGTACCAGTAATAATAGCGAAATAAAAGACAATAATAACGATA
>NW_020869863.1:93138-95638 GCF_003789085.1 Penaeus vannamei
TTTAAATGATATTTCTCAAATAAGAATACTAGCATTGTGCAGAAAAAGCAAATGAAATAAATGCCAGTAATACTAATCAATTCCACGACTTGTAACAGAAAGTAGAGGATCATCAAAAAAAGAAAGAATACGATCTAATAATAATAATAATAATAATAATAAGCGAACAAAGGCTTCAGCCCAGACGGTTGCTTATTGGAAGGCAGTACTGATAAGGATCGTCTTCTGCTGTTGGTCAACAGTCTACAAGATCTCTCGCTATAATGACAATACTAATGGCCAAAGGTCTTCTCAAATATGATCTGATTTCAATATCACACAATTTTCCGAAACAGATCAGTACAATTTCACGCAAAATGTTCAAAATGAGTTTAGCTAATACGCTTAGTGTCATGTTTATGAGCTTCATTTTAATCTCATTAACCTTTGATATAGAACATAAATTATCCTCATTTGCAATTTATGCAGTGTTATCAATATTTCATGGAAATCGTGGAAAATACTGATTAAAATGTAAAGTTGAAATGACAGAGATGTCTTATAAAGAAATAGTGATGTGTATGCCTCGTACATGTCTCTGATATGACAGACACACACACTAACACACACACACACAAACACACACACACACACAAACACACAATGTATGTGAATTAGTCCATTTTCTGTGACCATGAACAAAATTTCAATATCAACCGTGATACATAATATTTAACGAACGTCAAAGAATGAGGGTAGAGATTGGAATGACGTTAAGTTGTTTTTTCCCTCGGAAGGTATGAAAAAAAGGAGTGTGACCTGTATTTGCGGAAAGGTGTGTAAAGCAGGAAAAGTATATTATTTCTTATCTTCACTGATAAGAAATAGGAAAATTCCGTTGAAGGCATACTACAGTCAGCCTCTCTCTCCATTATTAAACATCTTAGAATCAGCACACAGACACACACACACACACACACACACACACACACACCACAACTCTCTCTCTCTCTCTCTCTCTCTCTCTCTCTCTCTCTCTCTCTCTCTCTGTGTGTGTGTGTGTTACATGATCCTCTGTTGAGCTACTATACAAGCACGAAACAATCATGTCTTATGCTAATGCAAGAGTATTATAACCGAACCTTACAAATACCTTCAAACATGAAAATGAAATACCTTGTGGTAAGTCAGAGAGAGGAGTTCCCATTAGGTAAAATTGCGTAAAAGAATGAAAATCATTGGCAAAACTTGAGATTACTTCAGCTTATTCAACTTCAATATAGCATCTTAAACATCAGTATAATTTCCTTGAAAAAATAGTCGTAGATATTTTAATTACTTCGTCCTCATGAGTACGCTAGTAGGGATATGTTCATCCCAAGTAAAACGGCCGTCAGAGAGATATGGCGTAACTACCGCAGAGAAAATATTTAGAAGTCTTTAAATGATCATTTCTCAAATAAGAATACTAGCATTGTGCAAGAAAAAGCAAATGAAATAAATGCCAGTAATACTAATCAAATAATCTTTTCCACGACTTGTAACAGAAAGTAGAGGATCATCAAAAAAAGAAAGAAAATACATAATAATAAAATAAAATGATGATGATGATGATGATATTAATAATAATAATAATAATAATAATAATAATAATGATAATGATAAAAAAATCAAACAAAGGCTTCAGCCCAGACGGTTGCTTATTGGAAGGCAGTACTGATAAGGATCGTCTTCTGCTGTTGGTCATGCTATGCAGGGAGGCTTTGTACATTATTTATCATGAAGTGTACAACGGTATAGGCAACACTGTTGCCACTGAAATGCAAAAGATTGATCTATGAAACGACTTGCAAATCATATATAGCAAAAGTACTAGAGGATAATGGACACGTGGGAAGAGAACCTTATGAATCTTCGGTCCTTTAGCTGTATGTCATCAGGCCTTAACCTTAGGTAGAATCCCATTAGCGGCAAAAAAAAAAAAAAAAAAAAAAAAAAAAATGGGCGTTCACAGGAAGGATCGGAAATACAGATTAGTACTGGATGGGAACGTAGATATGTATATGAGGTGAGTATTTACAATCCCTTACGTGAAATTTAGAAACAATAGTAATGACAGTATTAGTAGTAACACTGGCAGCGGTAGTAGTAACAGCAGTTTAATGAGTAGCTTCCAATCCACCCTGTTAATTATGCCTACAGAAGCAAGAACATCATATCTTGTGTTGCTTTCATATGCGACTCTCTGTGATCACTAGTAGTGTAATCCACAGAGGGATGCAGCCTTGCGGTTTGATCGCCTGCGTCATCACACTTCATTGCGTAACTTCAGGGGAAGATCCACATGAGCACTGGCTTGATAAACCACCTTCTGACCAAACTGCAAGTCTTTAGTATCAGAATGTTTCAGTTTATGTTGATTTATGTACTTTTGATTGGCTGGTTTTAACAAGTTTGATTCTCAACTTTCCTGTGCAACCTCTACTTTCTATCGTAATTCGTGAAATAATTGAAGCATAAG
>NW_020869863.1:108138-110638 GCF_003789085.1 Penaeus vannamei
CGTTACATATTTTCGTGTCGGATTCGATAATATAACAAAGATATACCATCTGGCACACTGAAAGAATTCAGAAACATTAATTTTAGTGACTGAACTAATTAAAACGAGATACCATGAAGACAGCGACAGACCGTAAACCAATAATAATGGGAGAGAGAAGAGAGAGAGAGAGAGAGAGAGAGAGAGAGAGAGAGAGAGAGAGAGAGAGAGAGAGAGAGAGAGAGAGAGAGAGAGAGGGGGGGGAGAATGGAAAAAAGCGAGGGGCAATGAGAAAGAGAAAAATAGAACGGAGAAACGAAAAATGAAATCACTCTAGCCAAACATAATTTCTCGTAATCATGAATGATCCCATCGGAATCTCAATTTTCCAACCATGCTTCTCATTTACCTGATAGTATCTTGAATCATTCAGGATACTACGTGCAACTCTTACGACTCGGAAATGTGCATGACTATAAGTTGTAACGATATATATATATATATATATATATATATATATATATATATATATATATATATATATATATATATATATTATATATATATATATATATATTATATATATGTGTGTGTGTGTGTGTGTGTGTGTGTGTGTGTGTGTGTGTGTGTGTGTGTGTGTATATATATATATATATATATATATATATATATATATATATATATATATATATATATATATATATATATATATATATATATATATGCATGACTATAAGCTGTAACGAAAAAAAAAAAAACGAGTTGGATATTTCTTGTCGTTTCATTAAAATGCGATTCTGTTATTCACACTTTATTTTTTATTTTCATTTGCCTATTTTTAAATTACTGTGTTTATTGCTAACTGCGCAAACAACTTATCGCTGATTTTTTTTATGTGACATCGAGGACGCAATTTCAGATAATGACAATGACTTCTAACACTATTCAGAGTATACATGCGCAAGATAAATAAATAAACAAATGAATATATGTAACCTTTTTCATTCACATGGTGATTTTACCAGTGTATATAAATGTATGTGTGTGTGTGTGTGTGTGTGTGTGTGTGTGTGTGTGTGTGTGTGTGTGTGTGTGTGTGTGTGTGTGTGTGTGTGTGTGTGTGTGTGTGTGTGTGTGTGTGTGTGTGTGTGTGTGTGCAATGATTGTTTGCATATCAGTAATGATTAAAGTAGCTAATCACGATAAATAAATGTGTAAAAAGTGGATAGAAAGTATTAGAAGGGGGAAGAATCCCATGCAGCTCCAAGCGTAACGAGATTTGTGTAATTGTGCATAAATTACTTTTCCCTTTGGTGTCTTCCAGGAAATCTCAGATCTTAATTGAAACTTCTCTTTTTTCCTCCTTTAAGATATAATAATTTAACCCAGAAATTGCATGCGAAAATCTCTTCACTCAGTATGCAAAGCAAAATGCGGACCAGGTTTACGAAGGATTTGTTTTTTTCTTTTTTTTTTTGCGTCTTTGACTCCTGAACTCGTTTTTTTTTTCGCAAACAATAGGCATCCTGCAACCATGTGTTTATTTTCTATTATCATTTATTTATTTATTCATTTATCTCTTTATTATTATCATTTAATAAGACTGTTTTGGTAAATAAACTCGAGTCTCTTTGTATAAATCTATCGAAAAATGGGTATGTTTTACCAATCTGACAAATACATAGTTGAGACATACACAAAATGTTAAAATGGTGTGCGTTTCTTTTTCAGAAAATATCGAAAAATTGACAAATAAATATAGCATGTGCATGGCTCTTTGTGTTAATGTGTTAATTACAAATATCAACCACTATTAAATTTACCCAAAAGCCTGGCGAATATTCTTAAGCTTAAGCCATTGAGGGGTCCGACTGTCACATTTTTTTTTTTTTTTTTTTTCCTTATCAGTATGCGTACATTTCTCACGCTGATATGCATTCAGTCTATAAGTATTATAAAATGCAAAGGTAAATATGAAAAATGATTCCAGGATATGTAGGAGATAGGTTCGTCTGGGATTCAATGGCTTCAAGTTACATCACTTGCATCGAGGGAAAAAAATATTAACAAATATTTCTCTTCGATATCGTTTCATGAAATCACGGGTGCTCCTTTAATTCAAGGATTAATCTTTATCACTCAAAATACATGTATAAGACACATACAGCGTCTAAAATCTCTGGAAAAAATAACTTCCCCGTCTAGCCTTCTCATTTCCTTTCCTAAAAAGTTCATAAATTATTCAAGGAATTATATGCAAAAATCTTAAGATTCCTACAAATATGCATGAAATGAGTATCCAACTAGAATGAGAAAGCAGACGGGAGAAATGGAGTTTGAAATTTAAATAATGTGGTTATCTTTACTTTACCTGTGATCAATTCTAACATTAATGGCTTGTTTTATATCAGAATTTCATTTATCAGCTGTGTGATGGGTTATTGTCGTGTTTTTGTGTGTTTGTTAGTTTTAGATCACAATGCACATTCTTTAAATATAAAATATTAACACTGGAAGCAAA
>NW_020869863.1:115638-118138 GCF_003789085.1 Penaeus vannamei
AATATATATATATATATTATATATATATATATATATATATATTATATATAATATATGGCAAGATACTTCGACGAACCACCGGATAGCATTTCAGTAATCATAGTAAGTTAACTAGACTAGGTGTGTTATAAAAGGGTTCACTGAATAATATTGCAGTGTATATTAAATTACAAGCGAGTATAACCATAAGAGAGAAGAAGTGAGTATTTTCTTCTCGAGTAATATCTAGATCTTTGTAATGATAAAATGTAATCTTTGCCAAACCTTGTAATCTTCGTTGCATGTAAGTTTCAGTTATAAAGGAAATTACATGCAAAATTCTGGAATTTGACATAAACGCCAGGTGAACTTGAATCCTATTCTGGTGTTTTTGGCCGCTATAGTAATTGAATTTCATAATGTTGATTCGTCACAATCGTATGCTAACATTTATTCAGCCGACTATAACTGACATGAAAATGCAGACATGTAGATTCGTTTAATGTTGATATCAAGGGTTCATTCGAAAATAAAACGGCTGATACATACACACATAAACATTCATTTATGCATGACGTATACATTGGACTAGCGACTACCGTCACTGTCACTTCTACAGAGATGGAATAGACAAATTTCTGTGGCTGTTAATAGTACAATATAATATAAATTATAGTCACATCTACTGAATCAACAGCAATTCAAAAATACAGTAAGAGAAATTTATATGATATACGCATACAGCAAAACTTAAGCATGTTTGAATTCAAGTTATCTATTCATCACTGTTTTGCACATATATTAATATGACCTCTAATGTTGCATCATATTTCATATTTTTTTAAGCCACGGTTTAATAAATCTGTTCAACCGTCGAATTAGCTATGTAATAGTCATGCAAGGAAATCCCCACACAATGCGTTTCCACGATCTGACATGGGATATTATAATCGTATTAATTAATTATTAAATATCAAACTGTGCATTCGAGACCGACCGCAAGTGGACAAGAGAAATTTAAATAATTTTTTATATAAATAGTTCATGACATATAGCTCTCTGTGCTTGTGAATGTATTATATTTTTCCTTTATTGTCACGGTGGAAAATGCAGTCTCAGCTCGCATTCCTTTTCCAAAGACATTCAAAGTCCATGCAAAACTCTATGGCGGATGAAAAAGGAAATCGATATTTCTTAAATACCTTCTTCGGGCTCTAAAAAGTCTATTTTTGAATCCATCTTCTCATATCCTCACATGAAAAAGAAAAAAACAATATCTACTGTAAAATGTCCAGCTTATTCTGTTATGACTAATCGAGTAAATTATTTTTTCTTGTCTTGTCTTCAGATAAAATGGAGTTCGCTCCTCGACCTTCTCCATTCCCTTTGTTACAGAGAAATTGCATGGAAGGTTCTTTTTCGAACTCCTGCAAATGTGCATGTCAAAAATAACCACCGATGAGGGAGCAAGACACGAGAAACGGGAATGATGAAATTGCTTTTTCTTTAAAGGTCAAAAAAGACCTGTAATGGCTTCCCTTGTCTAATTTCGTAATGTTCACTGCCATGCCTTTTTGATCACGTAACTAAGATATTTCATCAGTGAATTATATGTAATTTTCTTATATGAACCTTTTGGAGCATGTCATATATCACAGTACATTCTTTAATCTCTGGAGCGTGTTTGCTCAGACAAATGACGTTCGGTATTCTGTCAAACAATGAAAACTATTTGTTCATTTTTTGGTATATACTTTAGTATATAAACAATGGTATTAAAAGCTATCTCTTTCGACAACTTTTCGAAGCAGAAAGATTCTCTTCCTTATGGCATATATTATATATATATATATATATATATATATATATATACATACATATATATATATATATATATATATATATATATTATATATATATATCATATATTATATATATATATATATATTATATATATATATATATATATATATATATATATATAATATATATATATATATATATATATATATATATATATATATATATATATATATATATATATATATTATATATATATATATATATATATATATATATTATATATATAATATATATATATATATATGAATATGCTATATATATATATATATATATATATATATATATATATATATATATATATATATATATATATATATATATATATATATATAATATACACTATATATATATATATATATATATATATATATATATATATATATATATATACTATATATATATATATATATATATAGATTATATATATATAATATATATATATATATATATATATATATATTATATATATATATATATATATATATTATATATATAATATATATATATATATATAATATATATATATATATATATATATATATATATATATATATATATATATATATTATATATATATATATATATTATATATATATGAAGAGAGAGAGAGAGAGAGAGGAGAGAGAGAGAGAGAGAGAGAGAGAGAGAGAGAGAGAGA
>NW_020869863.1:128138-130638 GCF_003789085.1 Penaeus vannamei
AGTATTTTTATTTTCTCGTTTCCCTCGCTTAAAACACGATTCCTCATCCCGCCTACTCATCTCCTTCTAATGTCCTCGTAAACTTTTCAAAATGCAGACTGCAACGTCTAATTGTCCTTCTGCAAGATGTCCAAGGGTGCCTGGAGACGAAGGGAGGAGACACAGTGCATAGAAATTGCCTTTGGTTTTATTTATCTTTTTGATATATAATCAACGATAATATCAGTGATGACGTGGATATTGATACTGTAGTCGACTGAAATGTCATGTGATATTCAAAAAGTTTAATAATCGATTTTCCCACTGCCGTCTGGTATAATTTATGGAAGAACACGGTAAATGTCCCGCAGAAAGAAGAAAAACTCTACGGAAATTGCACACCCGATTTCACTAAGATCTCGCTACTTTACGATGTACATTGCATGTTGATGGGCGGACGAGGTTGCAGACGAGAGAAGGAGGGGAGCACTAACAAACTGCAACCAGGAATCGTACACGTGCCGATATTTCATTTTTATCATATTAATATGTCTATCTCTTTAAGAATAAGATGTTGAAATGTGTTTTTATTAAATTCGCTCTCTTTTTACCACAGAGCACCAGTTTAAAAAAAGAAAGAAAAAAAAACTAGATAAAGAACTAGAACAATGAATAAAACCTAATTATACTATATTTATGGCTTGGAAGTTTTATCTTAATTAAGTTTCTTTTATCTAACTTATTTTCATATTAAAGTGGTTTCTCCTCTTTTTAATACTGACATATTACTTTAATCATCTTCAGAAAGCAGCCATAAGGATATTGTAAATTAAAAGAATCAGATGAAAATCTTATCTATACGGAACATTCACACCTTGCTACTTGTACTTCAAGGATAGATGTATAATTTGGTGGTTCCCTTTTCGTGTAGCAGCTGCTGCAGGCTGAGGCAGGCGGCACCCTAGACTGGGCGGTCCTCTATTTTTTTTTTAAAGGGACTAGTTTCCGTTCCTTTCAATTTTTGTTTACTGTTTCATTTTACTTGTGTGTTTTATGATTTTTTTTTTTTTTTTTTTTTTTTTTTTTTAATCTCGCTTTATAATAAAATAACTTAGTTTGTCCGTGATTTTCTCTTACCTCTTGGAAGGTAAAAGTAATGATGAAGTGCTTGCTGATATACCTAGAAGGGAAAAGTAATGATTAAGCGCTTGCTGGTGTACCAAGAAGGGAAAAGTAATGATTGAGTGTTTGCTGATGTACCTAGAGAGGAATATTTATATTATAAAATAGCCTTATTCCCCTGCTCTTCCTCCCCGCTCTAATTACGTTTGCCATTCTCGTCATCTTTCCCTCTTTTCCGCAATTATCTCATACACTGACTTCTCCCAAATCACACCTCGTTCTCGTGCGTATCAAACGGGTGGTGGAACGCTACTATTGCACATTTCTGTATAGTGAGGCATGGTAGTGAACGCTTAAGGAGTGATGATCTGTACGCTACAAAACTGATATTAAAATCTCTATACTGGTTTCAGTTATAATTATCATAACGATGGCGATGCTTTTAATTTTGAGTGTTATTATTTCATATCACTTTTGCTATCATTATCGCTATCAATATCACTATCATTATCATTATTATCATTATTATCATTATCATTATTACTATTATTGTTGTTATCATTATTATTATTGTTGTTGTTGTTATTATTATCATTATTATTATTGTTATTATCATCATCATTATAATTTTTAATATAATCATTATTATTATTATTATTATTGTTGTTGTTGTTGTTATTTTTATTATTACAACTTCCGTTATTATTATTAATACTATTATTCATATTGTTGTTACTATCATTATCATCATCATTATCCATCATCAATGATGAATCATCACAATCATCTTTGCCGTCGTTATTGTTACCATTGTTGTTGCTGAACTTTTTTTTCTATCCTGTAATTTTCTCCCATTAAAGAAAATAATAATAATTACTACAGTATCCTAATTATTACTTGTAGCAATAGAGTAAATATTCTGTAGCCGCGATACTTAAAATTTGTCATAATAACATTATTATCATATCATAATAATCACATGGAATTAACTTTTATCGCTTACCTTAATAACACTTATTCTATAAGTATTCCGCGTCATTTAATTGCTTGTGAAACTGCGTCCGCTTCCGTTATAAACTTCCCAGTTTTATACATTATAAAAGTCAGCGGAGAGACCATGAAAACTATTTATGGTTACATAATTCTTGCCTTTTTCGAGTGTCTGTCTATTTGTCTCTCTCTATCTCTCTCTCTCTCTCTCCTCACACACACACACACACACACACACACACACACACACACACACACACACACACACACACACGCACTCACACACGCACGGCACAACACACGCCACGCACACGCACGCACACGCACAAGCACACACACACACCACACACACACACACACACACACACACACACACACACACACACACACCAACACACGGAAACACACG
>NW_020869863.1:212810-215310 GCF_003789085.1 Penaeus vannamei
TCATTACCATCGTTACTACTACTATTATTATTATCAGCATGATCATCACTAAACTTATTGTTCTCATCGTGATCATCATCATCGTCATGGTCATCGTCATATTTAGCGCTAAATGTGCACGCGTGTGTGTCCATGTATATATATGAAGGAGTGTGTAAGTGTGCGTGTGTGTGTGAGTGCAAGTGTGTGAGTGCGAGTGTGTGAGTGCGTGTGTGTGAGTGTGCGTGTGTGAGTGTGTGTGTGTGTGTGTGTGTGTGTGTGTGTTGTGTGTGTGTGTGTGTGTGTGTGTGTGTGTGTGTGTGGTGTGTGTGTGTGTGTGTGTGATTACGTAAAGAGAGAAAGAGAGAGAGAGAGAGAGAGAGAGAGAGAGAGAGAGAGAGAGAGAGAGAGAGAGAGAGAGAGAGAGAGAGAGAGAGAGAGAGAGACGTGGATGACTTGGCAACTAGTCCATGCTTGCTAATCCAGCGTATACATCTAAAAATCTTCCTGATCTCTCAATGGATTATACAAGAAAATCAAATGATCAAAGCTCAGGGAACATCCACTTGAGGTTGCTACTTGCGGACGCGCCTACACATTCAGCTTTGCCAACTGTTGCTATGCTCTACATTCCACAGTTCTATCTGAGAATGTCACTTTGGATTTAATTTAGGACACTTTACCCTTCCAATTCGGTGTGCGATAGACATGAATGCCGTAACTTACTGTTCTAAAATCAAATTATTTTCTGGCTCGACTTTTCTTAAGATGCATCATTAACTGCAAGCAATGGATTTGAAGAAGAAAAACATTATTTATACCTCGATTTAAAATTTTCCTCACAGTGTTTGGCTTAAACATTACGTGTAGGTATTAATCCTTGTTATAATGTAAGTTTACAAAATATCTTAATTAGCGAACCTATATTAACACACCTTCTAATATTAAACCCTAATCAATTTTTAATAGATTAATTCTGCGTAGGGCAGGGGGTGTCAAACACGCAGCCCGCAGCACATTTACTATCTCAGTCTTACAGTCGGCCGTTTACATGATTTTAATCAAGCCAGTCCTTCCTCTTTTAATCATATCATTTGCATTCTTATTTTTTATTTATCATCGTGTTTTTGTAATAAATAGAATAGCCTCCAACGCTTTTACATCAATCGTACGGCCGTTTTGTCGCGTCAAGTTAAGATTATTTGGCCCTTATACAGTAAACTACGGTGAAATTAGGGTAAATGAGTTAGGAAGTCCTGGCGTAGAGTGTAAAGATATGCAGGAACAAAGTCAGATTTTTTTTCTTCGTTCATTGATGATACCAATCTGAGCATGTCCATCCACCGCGTCTGTTCCAACTAATAGAAAAACATAATACTAAAACCATAAATTCGAGATTTCTAATTATCACAAAGGAACTTGTTACCATTTCGAACAGTACTGACTCATTTCAGTATTCCGCACATACTACATAAAATAACAGTATATAATTTCGAGTAATCATAGCATCCTCCAGTGACTGAAATCAAGCATTACAATGACCCCCCCCCTCTCCCCCTCTTACAAGCATTATTATAGTGGCAACTCTTGCGAATTTCCCTATGGACCTCTTATGAAAACTGCTGTACGTGTTGAAATACCAGCCTTCTATACTTCCCAGCAGGTTGTATTCTGTGTCGTATTCTCCGTACAGCACTCATACTTTCGTACTCTCTCCCTGGAAATCTCTGTGAGTAAATAATTCCTGATGCCACGAGGCTCTCACTTCAACTTTAATCAGCTGGAGGAAGGACGCTGTAGCATTGCTTACCTGTTATCGTTTTTTTTCTCTCTCTCTTTCTATCTCCTTTTATTAGTTTTGGCGTACATTTCTTTTCTTTTTAGGGTTCTCTGGTGATCTGTTTAGTTTTGGTGCTTAGTTACTTTATTACCATCGGCTCATATTATCCCGTTACGATCATTGTGAAGATAATTATGGGTACGACGATCATCCTCGATGTCATTATCATTATACCAAAGCTGAGATATGACTTCTGGTTCCATTTATGTTTTTGTAGTGCTATAATTATCGTCGTGAATGCTGTGTTTAACTGCTTACAATTGTTGATACAATTTCAGTACCATTCTAGTTGATTATGTACATACATCTCTCTCGCTCTCACCAAATATTCATAGTCATGATATTTATTCTGTTGTAAATTCTGAGATGAATGTCAAATACAATATATATATATATATATATATATATATATATATATATATATATATATATATATTATATATATATATATATATAATATAAGATATCGGCTTTGTGTCTCCTGCAGGAATAAGGAGACTATGTACAGACATGTACACGTTTGACTAATAAATAGATTTACGAATGATAAAATATTATCCTGCTAAGGAATCAGTGTTCCTCTATTAAATAATCATAGGCGATTACTTGTCTATTTTTTATCGCGATATAGTATAAAAAAAAGATTAGTATTTTAATTTGCTTATATGGTTGTGGTGTATA
>NW_020869863.1:237810-240310 GCF_003789085.1 Penaeus vannamei
CAAGTATTGTATTATACACCATGCGTGTGTACCCTAAAGAATGATTAAATCAACAACAGCAAATCCTAAATCACTTGAAGTACAAATTTAAAATTCTTCTTAGATTATATTTATCATCAGGTCGCATTGAAAAGTCATAAAAACACCACTAGTCTTAGCGACAAGCTCTGGGTTACATCAATAAAAATTGTTCAATGCTGCTGGTACTGAATAGAATAAAATATAATGACCAAAAATATTTCTAACTTCCCCGAAACTCTTAGCTGCCTACTTTAATGAAACGTGTATACATTCAAGAGACGAATTCCTACCTACGTTGAATACAGACTTCACAACCCGAGGGAGCTCGTGTCAAAATCTTGTTTAGTCAAGTGAGAATGTGTCATAATGTTCTCAGAAAACAAGTGCTACGATATATATCTTAGTTTTAGTTTATAAAATCAGGTTACGGCATTGTTGTTACAAGAGTGTCAATACTGCACCCAAAAAATACTATCTCTATGATGTAGTTTTCAGGACAGGACAGGTTAAGGTCAAGGGCATCGCATGGGAAGACATAGGCAGGGCAGGGCAAAGGTAAGGGCTAGGACGCATACAAGGGTAGCAGAAGTTAGGTAAGGCCTCAGTGTAAAGGTTGGTAGATCCTAGGCAGCAGCGATTGATGATGCAGAAGAGATGACCATTTCTATTTCCCATTTTTCCACGTTTTTCTTCTTCCACGTCTTTCGTTTCCTATAAAGTACTTACTTCAGAATCAAAAAACATTATTTCATGGACAGATAAATTCATATCCTTTGCAAATAAATGTAGTGAACCAAAATATAATAATTTTGTTTACCCTAAATGTGTGCGGTAGCTCAAAAGAAACGTAACGCTCATCAGAATGTTGAAATTATAACAAATGAAATAAGCATAGGCATTAAATAAGCATAAGACAATAAATATCAGATTATTTTGCTACCTTCACACACACACACACACACACACACACACACACACACACACACACACACACACACACACACACACACACACACGTACGCACGCACGCACGCACGCAAGCGCGCGCGCACACACACACAAACACACACACACACACACACACACACAGCAGCAGCAGCAGCAGCACGCATATACATTATTATGCACTGACTCTCTGTGTTTGTGTAATAATGATGATAATAAAAGGATTTAGGTTTTCACTGTAACAGACTTTCGTGACTTCGGTGTGTGGGTGTGTGTGGATGGGTTAGCTACAAGTCACCTTCATAAATGATTTGAGGATAATATTTCAAATGCTGTTGGCATCAAAAGAAGTTACGGATTTTTTTATATACTGAATATTTTGTGCAGAAGATCACAAATAATTGAAACATATCTTACAGTTTAAGACTGATATGATGACAATGAGTCCAATCGAGGTTGAATTGTTAGATGATCACAGTTTGTTTAATTAATCTGGTCTCTATCTCCGCAATCGCATCATTTTTCATACTCTCTGGAGAAGTGTCAGTCATCAATGCACTGAGGTTCTTGATGTGTTCGTTGCGCCATCTTCTTTTCTCTGTGTTTGTAAGCATTCGGTGAATCTATCCTTGTTTGCCTTAATTAAATGCTTTCATTGCCTCCTTCGTAATTTATGAGTGTGTTTGGTCATGATATGCAAGTGATGGGTTGTAATACGGTGTTACCAAAACATGTGGTTAGGATAGACAAAACTAATGGAATTCGGCTATAATGTTGCTAATAACACATGATGTTTTTTTGGAAGACTCGGTAACTTCTGTTATTACGTGAGTGTTTTTTTTTTTTATGTCCAGTGTGTTGATTGTCAATAAGTTTGTTGATCTCTGCGCACTTTTCAATCTGGTTTATCGGGAATTAGCGTTTTACTCAGGGAAGGATTTGTACATATGCTTATTCCAAAAGTTACCGGTAAAATACATTGCTCTTGTTCATAGTTTATAATCAGACAAAACCCTTTCTCTAACTGTTATAATTGGAATATGAATATGTCATTGGTTTTAAGACATAGGTACTATAAAGCAGAAAAAACTAAAGATAGATAAGAATTGTTAGTCAAGGACATCATTTTAGAATGAAGTCGTATTATTATTTTCACGCTTTATGCTAAATATAAATTAAAAACAAATCACAACGATCATACAGTACAACAGGCAATCTAGTGTGGTATGTATAGGCTAGATATATACTATACCATAATAAAGTAATTTTATAAATATAAAATAATAAAGGGGAAATAACTACGCAGACTGAAAATTATGGGAATAATTTGGCCTATAACGTACTCTTATGGGAGTCATTGTTTCCCTTTCGCTTGTATTTGCTAGGAAACAAGAATATACTGAATCGGCCAGATTTGCCATTAGTATATACAGCAGGTTTGATCATGTATTGCGAGTAAAAGAACAGTGACGCACTGCACGTGAATCAGTCAGCTGATTTGTTTCGAAGGAGAGGCATGACTTCTCCGCCAGCT
>NW_020869863.1:265310-275310 GCF_003789085.1 Penaeus vannamei
TGTGTATGCTTGTATGTATGTACATCACAAATTCTAAAAGATACTTTAGTGGAATGTCCCCAAAAATCCTCTTGCAAAACGCGTAATCATCTGAAGGACTGTTTAAAAGCAATCTAAATTACCTGCTCTTTGACATGCTAAAAGTCGTCGACTCAATCGATGATACTCACCAGAAATAAATCGATGGCAGTCCAGAGGAATTTAGTTCGCTAAATTTCTGGAACACAAGGATTCGTGACCTGTACACTTTGGAAAAGGCGTTTGTTTTCCTTCCTAATCATCTCTGAATTTAGTAATAATTAATTGCTGTCGTGCATGAATTAAAAAATAATTTACCGGATTTATTTGTAACAGTTTTTCTTTTCATTTGGTATTCTCATTGCTGTTGCAGATTACTGATGCATAATTCTACAACTATTACTGCAAACACACCAATACTACTGCTGCTACTACTACTGCTACTACTACCATTAATAGTGATAGTCTATAAAGTAAGAATAGGCTATAGATGAAATATCGTGAATGGATATAAATATTAAATATCAATTGGGAAAATGATATTACTATACTTATGGGGATAATGATATTACTATATTTTCTGACAACCTTCAGGGTACATGGAAAAAATATATAAAAGTATATGTTAAAGACATCACTGGAATGTGTATTTAATATATGAATGAGAAAGTTGACGATAAGACAACACTTTCCTTCTTGAATCATACTTTTATATATGATAACAAAATTAATGTCAAAGGAAATTATTATATTAATATCAGCAACAGCAGCAACATCATATATAAATATCATAAAATATTCTGACAGCCTGTGTTATCTTTGTGTTTCAATATACCCAACTTGCAATTAACACCTTGGTTAAGAATACTACAGATAAACTCTTATCTTAATAACACATGGAAGGTTCTAATTTATGAACAGATATCGGTTTATACCTACGTGAGTCTGGTAAAAAAATAAACATTTTGAA
This sequence comes from Penaeus vannamei, assembly GCF_003789085.1. Classification (NCBI taxonomy): domain Eukaryota; kingdom Metazoa; phylum Arthropoda; class Malacostraca; order Decapoda; family Penaeidae; genus Penaeus; species Penaeus vannamei. The sequence continues at coordinate 266,299 of NW_020869863.1, forward strand.
AGTTAAGAGAAAGAGTATGTGCAAATACCAAAATATGAGAAATAACAGTTGGCTGAAATAACCCAGGGAACGGAGTCCGGATTAGGTTAGGTTAAGTAATTTCGTCGGGATTTCGGCAACACTGACACCGGCGCATCTTGCAGCGGCGCCGGACTCTCGCTCGGATTTTGCCTATTTTTTCTCAAAAATTTCACTTTTGATTCCACTATTTCTCCTGTGTGTGTGCCCCCCCCCCCCCTTCAACCTCCGATTCTCCACGGGTCTCCCAAAATTGAAAGGGGTACGAGAGAGAGAGAGAGAGAGAGAGAAGAGAGAGAGAGAGAGAGAGAGAGAGAGAGAGAGAGAGAGAGAGAGAGAGAGAGAGAGAGAGAGGACAAAGAGGTGCGGCTGTCTTACTTAGAATTGTCGAGTATATAGTTCAAAAGGAAATGAGCAATGGAGATACTAATTTTGATTTGAGTTTCATGTGTGTGTGTGTGTGTATGAGAGCGTGTGCGTGTGTGTGTGTGTGTGTGTGTGTGTGTGTGTGTGTGTGTGTGTGTGTGTGTGTGTGTGTGTGTGTGTGTGTGTGTGAAAATAAATACTAGCACTTTAATATTTATAGATAAAGAAAAGAAATCGTGACATTTAGAACTTGTCATCGGACAAATGACCGAAATCAACCTATTTCGGATATCTGTTCGTCTGCAAGAGAATATTTTGGCAAATTCACTTTTATTATTATTAGTTTTTTGGCGCCTGGTGGAAAATATGTTTACATCTGCTCTGAACAATTTAGAGAAGGCAAACGTTTAACTGATCTACATATTTATTTATTACAGCTTTTCTATTTCTGATGTAAACATATTTCCCATCAGGCGCCCAAGCGTTCCCATGAGCGTTTCGCGTTCCATGGTCTGAATACATTAATTCCAATTTTCGGATTTCCTCTCGTAATCTGGAAATATATTTTTCCACATAAAATCGTGGTTCGAACAACCAACGGCTACATAACTCGGCATTAACACGAAAAAATAATGAAATAAAATAAATAAATAATGATAAATAAATAAATTCTTGGATAAACAACGAATCCGTAAGCAGGAACAGCGAGTTTTGAACGAACCAGGTGTTGTTGTTTACCGAGTGCTTGTTGCTAGGTGAGGTTGCAGTTATCGAATCGGTAGCAATGTTCGGTTGTCGGAATCGGTAAATTTTGGCCACTTCGAAGGATCGTCTGTCCAAATTTCGGCAGGTAGATGCTTCATAATGCTTTTCCGCTCCGGTTTTTAACATATGGAAGTATTCATACATTTTCGCTCAGGATGTAAACGTAACATTTTATTACTCTGAGAGGTTCTTGTGCAAGACCGGTTTGTTTTCACTGCGACTAATATATTATTGATGTTACTGTTAGCATTATTATAGCCGTGCATGTTAAAGAATATGTAACATAAAATAAGAAAAATTAAAAAAAAACAGGAAGAAAAAAAAAATACAATCAGTGAAAAAAAGGAGAGATGGAAAAAAATAACAACAATCGGAACAGTCTGAACTGCTGAAAATAGTATGTTATATATTCTACCGACGCCTGAAGTACTGGACGGAGAGAATTTGATACTGGAATTTTTCGTTTATATATATATATATATATATATATATATATATATATATATATATATATATATATATATATATTTAAACAAGATGTATGAGACTGGTATATTACAGATGCGCATTTTAGGCATATACGCGCCTAAGAGGAGAGAGAGAGAGAGAGAGAGAGAGAGAGAGAGAGAGAGAGAGAGAGAGAGAGAGAGAGAGAGAGAGAGAGAGAGAGAGAGAGAAGAGAAGAGAGAGAGAAGAGAGAGAGAGAGAGGGGGGGGGGGGGAGAGAATGTGACTGATTGAATGTTTAGACATGTGTGCATGTATATACAAACATATATATCCAACAAGAATTGAATAATAATCTGCTGATTCCATTCCATCTGACAACTAAACCTACTTTGTGGTTGACATTAATACTTGTTCCTAAATATCAATTAGTTACAACAACCACAGCCAAAGTGCATGTTACAAGATCAAGATGTTCGGGCCATTAAAAAGAAAAGAAAAGAAATTTGTTTAGTAAACGGAATGATAAGTATATATAAAATAATATGCGATATCATTATCACGAACATTCCATAGTCCTTAGTGATTTCCTTACAGCGGAATCGTGTAGTTTCAAAGTAATGAATAGTTCGATGTTTTGAATAAGTTACGATGATAGCAATCGTGCGAGCTTCTTCCCTTCAGGTAGCAGGACGGCTTATCATCCATGAATATAAGTATGTCATTGGTATTATTACTAATAGCTTTCCTTGTTAAACTTGGAATTATAAAGCTATGAAAATGATTGCAGCTGCTGGAAAAAGTAGAGTCGATCAATAATAAACAGCATGTACAAATATCGATCATACTTGATGGATCATCTCCCCCCTTTGATATCAAAGAAAGAAAATGAAATCACGACATGTCAATCGCCAAATAGCCACAATTGTCCGGTTTTCCCCAAGAAGAAAAATCGATTTGTGATGTACTTCTGTTAATAGACATCCTGTTGATATTATTGTGCTTGTCTGTATAGTTTACAATAGGGGAGGAGAGGAAAAAGACAAAGACAAAGGAGGAATAGGAGAAACAGACATAACTTGAAAAAATATGGAGTGTACTTCCACTAGATATGACTTTGAGTAAAAAAATAAATAAAATAAAATAAATAAATAAATAAATAAATAGAAAATAAAATAAAGAAAAACTACAATTAGTGCCCATCATTCTTCTTTTCCTTGTCTTTAGCGAGTTGAGGTTTCATCTGCATTGCCTGACGTTATCTCCGAAAAATCAAGATATTTCACGGCCAATATAGCTTTCCCTCTGTTAAACCCTCTTGCATGTCAGTTTCTCCCCTCCTTCTTCCGTGTTGCAGCATTTTGCTAGCATCTCTTTGTTACTTTCTTCCATCATCATCATCAATATTATCATTATCTTTCCGTCATCATGATGATTATGACCAGTATCATTATCCTCATTATGAATGACAAAATTGTTAAAAGTAATACTTATCATTGTTATTATTATTGTTGTTGTTAATGATATCATTAAAGTTTTCCTTACCATTACTATAATTATTATTGTTATCATTATCATTATCTTTATTGTTATTATTATTGTTGTTTTTATTATCATTATTATCATTAATATTATTATCATTATTTTTACCATTATTATCATCATCATCATCATTATTGTTATTGTTATTACTATTATCATTATTATTATTTCTATATACTCCTCATTATAATTATTACTTTATTATTATTATTATTACTATTATCATTATTATGATTACGTTTATCATCATCGGTATCATTAATATTAACATTATTATCGTCACAATTATTATTACTAATATTAATATTATTATCATTATTGTTATTATTAATTTTGATATTATTGTTACTATTGTCACTATCAGAATTATCATCACAATTATTATTACTATTATTAATATTTTTATCATTATTATTATCAATTTTGTTATTGTTACTATTGTCATTATTATTATTATCCTTATTGGTATTAATATTTTGTATTCTTACCTACACAGGAATATTAACTAAATCTAATCCAACTTCTGACTCATATCAGTAGTTCCAGGACGTCCTCGAAACGCCCCAAGATTTACCCCCTTCCATGTCATTATAACCCAAATCACTTCCCAGGTCAATACTTACTCATAAATGGGCGGACGCTTGATACAACCCCAATTTCAGCTTTCTCTTTGATGTTCGGATAATGTCAGCCAGAAATAGCTATATATTTTTAGCCAGTGGAGATCTTCGCTGGGTTAATAGATCACTTAACTGGTTTAATCAACGTCTGGAGTACCTTCACATTTGTAGGTTCGGTGTGTTAGTTTAGTTACTATAGTACATGTAGAAGGGGGATTTTATACTTAACGAGATTGTTCGAGATTCGTGACTGATTTTAGGGCTTCGAATAGTAAACAGATAGACAAAAGGGAATTGTTGCGTTGTCTAATGTTTCATATAAAATACCTACTTCGTTTCCTTATGTGTTTTATGGCAGTAATGATAATATAACGGCTATCTAGCAGTCTTTGTTTATATCTGCCCATCTATATATGTATATATATATATATATATATATATATATATATATATATATATATATATATATATATATAATATATATAAACACTAAAGACAGACACATCTCACACACATGTGGAATACATGTCGAACAAATTGCAAAAGGAACAATGGAGGGAAAACAAGAAATCACGAATACGACAAAGGCCTTTTTGCTGTATTTTCTTCTTCAGGGAATACAAGATAAGAGATACAAAGAGGTATATGAAAATGAAAACAGCCACAGCAAAACTGTGGGTAAATTCATTTTCATTATTTTTGTACACGTTACCTTGTTTACGTTTGTGTTCATATATATATATATATATATATATATATATATATATATATATATATATATATATATATATATATATATATATACATATATATATATATATATATATATATATATATATATATATATATATATCTATATATATATATATATATATACACACATACATAAATGTACTAAGCGGTCAGTTCACGTCGCCACACAAAGGACACGACCCGCAGAATGATCATCCCTCGCTCGGAATTGACAGACGACCTGGAGGCCCTGGTGGGCCGCACAATGATGAAAGCTACTAGTTCAGGCAAGGAAATTGGAGATACTGTAAGGGGAAAGAGGTTACCTCTTAGCATGTGTACAGCATACCTTGCAGCGGCTGCGACAAAGATGACATAGGTGAGACAGAAAGAGAACCTCACGACCAACCTCGCAGCGCTCTCCGACGTCATGAGAATATGAGCGCCCTCGTTGTTCACTTCGACATGGACGACCTTCTCCCCAAGAAGTCCCATTATAAATCAAGGCCTGCCCCCTCGGCAAAGAAAGTGATTGAAGCGGCGTTTCCTCTGTTCAGCCAGTAAATTCAATAAAGCAACAAGGAACCACAATGTACCCAAGGCCTTGCACTCCGAATTACCAACGTGACCTGACCGCTCAGTACATGTAAATATACTTTTCTGTATCTCTTACGTTGTAAACGCTGAAGAAGAAATGCAGCGAAAAGGCCTTCGGTACATTCCGTTGTTTTCTTCTTCTTCCCTTCGTTGATCCTTTCACACCCACACTCGCACACACACACACTCACACACACACAGGCACATATAAACACGCACGCACAAACACACACACAGACACAGACACAGACACACACACACACACATACATATATATATATGTGTGTGTGTGTGTGTGTGTATATATATATATATATATGTTACGCAACGGTTAAAATAAACAATGCTGTTGATTCCTATTTTACTGAAGATCTAAGATAACAAGGTTTTTAACTCCATGAATGACATCAAAGTAATAGAACAGAATCCAGGGCCTTGTAGTAAGAAACTAACGAACAGATAAATGCATAACCTAGGAAAAGAAATATTTTACACACATGCAATAGGATATTTCGTAAAAAATACACCACTAAACAGATTCAAACACTTATCCTAACCAGACCTATATATATCTGAGAACACATAAAACTTATACTTAAGTACTGGGATTCCTTGAATCTAGAAATAAGGTGATGATAAACACAAAAAGGGGGAAAGAACAAAGAGACGCTGTCGCCTGAGAGAGAGCGCGTGGAAGAGTGAAAGTGTCAACTCCTCTCATTGGCTGAGAGCCTACAGACATCCAGGTGGCCTCTCCCTATTGGCTGAAGGAAAAATGCGCGCGAACTGTCAGAATCCCTAACATGGCACTGGCTTTAACACCTCCCTTTCTAAGAAGAAAAATTTACAATGAAATTTTTGTTTCAACAATATCTTAAAGTCGTGACAAGCAATCTGCAATCACATTATCCTTCCCTTTTATATGAATGATATTAAGATGAAACTCTTGCAAGTATAAACTCCATCTAGTTAATCGCTGGTTTTTATCTCTAAACTTGTTCAAATATTTGAGGGGATGATGGTCAGTAAACACCGTAATTTCATGGCCAGAAGGATTAAGGTAAACAGCAAAATGTTGAAGACCAAGTATAAGTGATAATAACTCTTTCTCAATGGTAGAATAATTTTTCTGGGCTGAATTAAATTTCTTACTAAAGTAACAAACTGGGTGATCAATGGCCTGGTCATCTTCCTGCAATAAGACGGCACCAGCACCAACATCACTTGCATCTACAGCCAATTTGAAGGGCTTACTGAAATTAGGAGCTTGCAATACAGGGGAATTAGAAAGAATAGCTTTGACTTGATCAAATGCTAGTTCACATTCCTTACTCCACTCAAAGTTGATACCTTTCTTCAACAAATCAGTAAGGGGAGCTACCACTTCTGTAAAATTTAAAATAAACATACGATAGTAACCTATCATACCTAAGTATCTTTGTAATTCTTTCCTATTCTGAGGTCTGGGACACCGACATATAGATTCAACTTTAGCCAGTGGTGGGGCTACTGATCCTGTCCAATTACATACCCAAGATACTGTACTTGGGCTTTAACAAATTCACATTTTTCGAGGTTTACAACAAGATTAGCACTGGAGAATCTATTCAAGAGTTCTCCAACTTCAGAGATATGTTTCCCAAGAATCACTGTAGACAACCACATCATCTATATAAGTTACACAGCCTTTGATTCCTGCAGTAATAGTGTTCATCAATCTCTGAAAAGTGGCAGGAGCATTTTTCATACCATAGGGCATCACTTTACACTTATAAGTTTGACCCAAAGTAACAAAACATGAAATGTCCTGAGCTCGGTCAGTCAAAGGAACTTGCCAATATCCCTTTAGTAGATCAAACTTGCTAATGTAATTAGAACTTCCCACTTTGTCGATGCACTCATCCACCCTTGGTAACGGATATGTGTCTGTCTTAGTCAGAGCATTGACTTTCCTAAAATCAATACAAAATCGATATCCCCCATCAGACTTGGGCACTAGAGTCACAGGTGAACACCACTCACTTTGGCAAGCTTCAATTAGTCCATGTTCTAACATATAATTCAATTCTTGTTGAAGAGGGGCAAGACGATTTGGATTTACACGGTAAGGCGCCTGCTTCACTGGTGCAGCATCCCCCACATTCACATCATGCACTGCTAATGTTGTAAGTCCTGGTGAGTCCCGGAATACATCCTGATACCGAGACAAGAGTGAGACAAATTCTTCTCTCCGCTCTGCTGTTAGATGGGTGAGCTTATCTGATACCTTGGTCCAGGCGTTAGTGTTCTTCTCCCAGGTCCCAGTCATCTCCAATGTTGGCGGGCAAGCATTATCTTCATCTTCTGTGGGTGTTAGAGCTACTGCACACACTGGAGCATCTGGTGAATCCCTCTGGTAGTATGGTTTTAACATATTTATGTGACATAGTCGACTGGATTTTCTCCTATCTGGGGTGGAAACAACATAATTAACATCACTCAGCTTCTGCTTTACCAAATATGGACCACTAAATTTTGCCTGTAAGGGTTGACCATGTATGGGAAGCAGAACCAACACCTGATCACCTGGCTGGAACACCCTCATTCTCGCTTTCTTATCGTACCATTTCTTCATTTTCTTTTGGGAAGAAACCAAGTTATCTCTAGCAATTTTCCAACTACGGTTCAGCTTCTCTTTAAAGTCACTAACATAAGATAAAAGTCCTACATTCTCATCCATACCAAGCCACTCTTCTTTTAATAATTTTAATGGTCCTCTCACCTCGTGGGTGAACATTAACTCAAATGGAGAAAACCCCAAGGATTCATTTGGTGTTTCTCTAGTAGCAAAAAGCAAGAAAGGCAAGCCTTTATCCCAATCCTTGTGACTTTCTGTACAAAATTTTGTAATCATACTTTTAAGAGTTTGATGATAACGTTCTATGGCACCTTGACTCTGAGGATGGTAAGCAGTGGAAGTGATCTGCTCAATACCTAGTTCCCGGAGGGACTGTCTGAAAACTTTGGACATAAAATTTGATCCCTGGTCAGACTGCACTTCTTTAGGTAAGCCAAACCTTGTGAAGAACTGTAATAACTCTCTTACTACTATTTTAGCTGAGGTATTTTTGAGAGGAACAGCCTCAGGATATCTAGTAGCCATATCCATGATAGTAAGAATATAAGAATATCCTGTTGCAGTTTTAGGTAAAGGGCCAACAATATCAATAACCACTCTGGAGAATGGAGCATCAAAGGGGGAATGGGTATTAATGGAGCAATATCAGGAGGTTGATTAGGCTTACCGACCATTTGGCATGTGTGGCATGTCCTGCAATAACGGGAAACATCTTTGCGAATTGTAGGCCAATAAAAGTTACGCCAAATCCGGTCTAAGGTCTTTCTTACCCCCAAATGTCCTGCCAAAGTAGAATCATGAGCAAGTTTCATTATATCATACCTATAAACATTTGGAACTACTACCTGGTGTACTGTCACCCACTCACTGTCAGTTGCTGGGGACGAATGGGGTCTCCACTTACGCATTAATACACCCCTTTTCAAATAGTAACAAACTGACAGTTCATCACACTCATTTTCAGCCACAGCAGCTTCAGCTAAGTCTTGCAACTCAGGGTCAGCTTGCTGCAATTCAATTAATCCTTTAGACATATCAGTTTGATTAACTAGTGCTACTCTATCTACAGAGTCAATGGTGGCAAAAAAGGTATCAGCCAAGTTAACAGCATCAGTATCAGTAGTAGTGACAGGATTGATTACATTCCCAGTCTGAGGTACTTTAATATTGGTTGACATGGACCTTGTTACAGCACAGGCAGGGAACACATGGGGTACTTCCTCAACTAATTGCTTAGTTTCTTCCACAGCTACAGGTTTCTCAGATAATAACGGGACAGGGTTCACCTTGTTGCCCGCTATATCATTTC
>NW_020869863.1:297810-302810 GCF_003789085.1 Penaeus vannamei
AATGCACACGCACGCACACATAATCTCACAGAGAGAGAGAGAGATGGAGAGAGAGAGAGGGAGAAGAGAGAGGAGAGGGGGAGGAGAAGGAGAGAGAGAGAGAGAGGGAAAGAGATAGAGAAAGAGGGGGGAGAGGAGAGAGGGAGAGAGGGAGGGAGAGAGAGAGAGAGAGAGAGAGTTATGTGTCTGTGTACGTTTGTTAACGCGTATACATACCTGCATGTATGTGTATATATATGCATATCTGCAATTCTATATGTACGTATGTATGGACGTATGTATCCGCAAAACCCCACAGTAGCATCCACATCCAAAGTACCTCACGCAACATACCTCTTAAAAAAGGCACAACACACACAGCAGACGCACACACGCACCCATTCACACCATACACACACGCATTCAAGCAGACTCAGCCATGCAACAACAAAAACCCGATTTCATGCACTGCCGCTGCTGCAACAATGTACTCTGTTGACGTAACTCCTGGCTATCGAGGGTTCGTGACCGCGGGTTCGTCTCGTCCGGTGCTTCGACTCCCAGGCGAACGAAGCCCCGAAGCTTTCGCGGGTGATTTGAATATTGATTTTGGGGTTAAAGGGATCGATCTGTCTATTTGGTTGTATGTATCGTGGTTTCTTTATCTATCGATCTAGCTATCCGTCTTATTGTCTATATATTTACTTGTCTATTTATCTATCTCTATCACGATCTCTATTTTTCTCTCTGTCTCTATACACCTCTCTTTCCATCTATCTATCTTTATCTATCTTTCTTTATCTATCTATCTATCTCCTCCCCTCTCCCTCTACCTCCCTCCTCCCCTCTCCTCTCCTCTCTCTCTCTTCTCTTCTCTCTCTCTCTCTTCTCTCTCTCTCTCTCTCCTCTCCCTCTCTCTCCCCTCTCTCTCTCTCTCTCTCTCTCTCTCTCTCTCTCTCTCACCTCTCTCTCTCTCTCTCTCTCTCTCTCTCTCCTCTCTCTCTCCTCTCTCGTCTCTCTCTCTCTCTCTCTCTCTCTCTATCCTCTCTCTCTCTCTCTCTCTCTCTCTCTCTCTCTCTCTCTCTCTCTCTCTCTTCCTCTCTCTCCTCTCTCCCTTCCTCCTCCCTTTCTCCTCTCCCTCTCCCTCCCTCCCTCCCTCTCCCTTCCTCTCCTTCTCTACTCATTAACCCGAACACTTAGCGGGTACCCGGGGCATACCACCTCACGCATACCAATGAAGCCAAAAAGAGTACCCAGTGGATTGCGGAAATTACAAAGACCAGGATGAGAAGAAAAGAAAAAAAAAGAAGTGAAAGAAAAATGTTCAAAAATCCCCTGAACATTATGCTCCGTTCACGCTGATGTACGGAACGTAGCGTGGGAGTGTACACAGAGAGCAGGTGTGTGCGAATACAGGTTCAGTGTTTGGTGAAAATTGGGCTTTTATTATCTTTCTCTCTCTCTCTCTCTCTCTCTCTCTCTCTCTCTCTCTCTCTCTCTCTCTTCTCTCTCCTCTCTCTCTCTCTCTCGTCTCTCTCTCTTCTCCTCTCTCTCTCTCTTTTTTTTTTTTTTTTTTTGTCTGTTCTCTTTTGCTTATTTTCTTTATCTCTTGGTTTCTCTGTCTGATTATGTCTCGGTTGTTTGTACTCTGCTTCTTTCTTTCTCTGTTTCTGTCCTCTTTCTTTCTACTGCCTCTAATCTGTCTTTCTGCTCGTTTGTCTCTCTCTCCCTCTCTCTGTCTCTGTCTTTCTGTCTCTCCCCTCCCCTTTCTCTCTCTCCTCTTTTCTATCTCTCTCTCTTATCTATCTGTCTATCTATCAATCAATCAATCAATTCATCTAATCATCATATCTATTATCTATCTATCTTATCTATCTATCTATCTATCTAATATAATATATACTATATATATATATAATANGTCGTAAAAAAATCAGTTAAAACCCAAGCCTCTTTAACATTACATAGTCTTTTTTTACATTAACTTTCAGTCGTTTCACCGCCAAAGAATTATGGAAAAATCTGTGATTAGGGATTCTCACATTCTCTCTCATTCCCTTTCTCTTTCTCTCTCTCAAGTCTAATCTCCTCTCTCCTCCTCTCTCTCTCTCTCTCTCTTCTTTCTCTCTCTCCTCTCTCCTCTCTCTCTCTCTCTCCTCTCTCTCTCTCTCTCTCTCCTCTCTCTCTCTCTCTCCTCTCTCTCTCTCTTTATCTCTCTCTCTTCTCTTTTCTCTTTTTCCTCTCTTCCTCTCTTCCACTTTTCTCTCTCATCTCTCTACCTCTCTCTCTCTCTTTCTCTCTCTCTCTCTCTCTCTCTCTCTCTCTCTCTCTCTCTCTCTCTTCTCTCACTCTCTTCCTCTCTCTCTCTCTCTCTCTCTCTCTCTTCTCTCTCTCTCTCTCTCTCTCTCTCTCTCTCTCTCTCTCTCTCTCTCTCACTCACTTCGCCTCCCTCTCCCTTTATTCTATCTATCTCTCAGTCTCTCTCTCACTCTTTCTATATATGTTACTAGCTAGCTAGCTATTCATTATATTCATCTCTCTCTCCTCTCCTCTCCCCTCTCCCTCTGTCTCTCACTCTATCCAATCATATGTTGTCGTCTATTTATCTATTTCTATTAATATCTCCCCTTCTCTCTCCCATTATGTATGTAGGCGTAAATAACTTTAACACACACTTCATACACGCACAGACACACGCGCGCACCATGTGTGTGTGTTATCAATTATTATATATATATATATATATATATATATATATATATATATATATTATATATACATATATATATAATACATACATAATATATGTCTGTCTATCTATCTATAATTTTAAATGTAACAGAATATATATACATACATATTTGTTTATAAATAATGTAAAATCATTAAATTCTATATACATACACACACACACACACACACACACACACACAAATACTATATAAATATATATAATATATATTATATATTATATATATATATATATATATATATATAATATACAGAATCTGATGTGAAGACAGAAGAGGAAGCGAGAGGACAATGAGTAAATGAAGAGAAAGAGAAGAGAGAGAGAATAAGAGGTTAAACTGGGACACTTCAGTAAGCCAAAACCCCAGACGAAAAAGGGAAGACCAGCCAAGAGGTCGTTGAAAAAAACTTTGATATGCAAATTTCGCCGCAATGTGCACCGTCTTCTCGTTAGCTAATAGATCGGCAGCAACATCCGGTTACCCCCCCCCCCTACCCTGGTCCCTTTCTCCCCTCCCTTTCCTTACATAATATTACGTATATATATTTATATATATATTTATATATACGTGAGGGCTGAACCATCTCCGAGAACAGGTAAATATATATCTCTATATATTATATATACGAATATCATGTTTATGTATATTACACTATATAGTCTAATACATACATAAATATAAACCGTGTGTGTGTGTGTTTGTGTGTGTTGTGTGTGCACGTATATACATATATTACGTATACGTATATACATGCATCTAAATGATATACATATGCATAGTAATATATATGTATATATATATATATTTAGCCAAATCATTCACCAATATTTAGCCCGTGTGAAACTACTGAACAATACCACCACCTATAACGTACCCTTGATGGACAGTGATCTCACACCCCGCTGCCCCTCACAGTGCCATGAAGGATACCCGTAACATCCTCGAAGTGAGTCCGATAACGTACTGTTTGTTGTGGTGTGCGTTAGTTGATGTAGTGTAGTTGATTTGATTGTGTTAGTGTGTAAATATAATTATATATATATTTTATAATATATTATATATTTCATATATAATAAATATATATTAATATAATATATTTTATAATATATTATTTATATATTTAATATATATATACTATATATAATATAATTAATATATATATAGTATATGTATATATATATAATTTAGTTATGTATATATATATATTATGTATATATACTATTCATACACGAAGCAGACAGCAACAGTCACCACCCGAGGCCCAAGTAGCAGCTAGCGCGGCGGCTGTGCCTTTGACGCTGCTGTTCCTGCCAGGTCAGAGTGTGTGGTTAATTTTGCTACGGAGGGTCGAGGATTACGTTGATTGGTGTTATTGTTCTAGTGCTGGTGTTAATAGTTTCATGTGTAGAGTGTGTTGTTTGTGACTCGTGTGTGTGGTTGAGTGCTAGATCTCGGTGCAGCTGCTCCTAGACGTAAGGCAAGGCTCAATGAGTGTGCCTCGTGTGGTTGGTTATGTATGTATGTATATATGCATATGTATAAATACTAATTATAGTAGCTCTCATAACACTGATATCATTATTTGTATGTGCTGCACACACACTCTACGACATGCTTACAGCAACACACCACACCATTATACTCCAACACACGGGACCAGCGAATCACACAGCATCATACACAACACACACACCACACACACTACCCACACATCATCTGATACTATCAACACCACCCACATCACTCACAAACAGCATACATCACACACACACTTACCACAACAGCCAGTTTCATACAACACACTTGAGCACAGTTTCCAACACACACACACCGCAACAACTACGTAACAGGTCACACAGCCAAACCAAACATCTCAGAAATATAGATAGCATAGAAAATAGACCTAAGAATTTCTGTAATCAATTTCTTTAGTGTTACCCATATTCCTTCTCTTTATATGCATTACCAAATCGCTTACCAACACATGCCCCCCAGTATGGGCCCACTACTCACACCCCTGGATAATATAAGTATCGATTATGATTTTGCAAACTAAATAAACTGTTTCTATACTTCAGTCTCATAGATATTGCCTCGCTTGCATCCAACCGCGACTACAGCTCATACATGATTATATTACATATATATGATTCCCGACGTGTGTCGTGCCTGAGCATTCCTTCTGGGCGTCGTCTCGGGGCCCGGAGAGCCCGAGGGCCGGAAGCCCGTCGGACTTGAGACTAGTATCTGTGTTCAACACATAGTCAC
>NW_020869863.1:314290-319290 GCF_003789085.1 Penaeus vannamei
ACGTACACTACCACACACACACACGTAACACACACACAACACACACACACACACACACACACATATATATATATAATATATACATAGAGAGAGAGAGAGAGAGAGAGAGAGAGAGAGAGAGAGAAGAGAGAGAGAGAGAGAGAGAAAGAGAATCAGACAGCCAGATAAATAGAGAAAGATCAACAGAAAGAAAGCAAGATAGGGAGTGAAGGAGAGAAAGTAAAAAGAGACGCAAGGAGTTAGCAATAAACAAGAAACACACTCGCGAATCTCTCCAGATAGAAAACTAAATCTCACTGGCTCAAAAAAAAAAAAAAAAAAAAAAAAAACATAACCCCTAAAAAACATACCCGCCCAAACCCCCCCCCAAAAAAAAAAAAAAATAATACCCAAAAGCCACACACCCCAAAAACATACCCCCACCAAAAAAAAAAAAAAAAAAAAAATAAATATTAATAAATAAAAATAAAACAAAACAAAAAAAAAAAGCCGCACCACACTCCTTCCCCGAACACTCTCACCCGCCCGACCGCCCCGAGCAGCCGCCCCGACCCGACCAACCCGACAATCCGACCCTGAAAGAACCCGGAGGTCAGACAAGGCGAGGGAGAATGGTCCTTATGCAAATTAATTTCCTAAGTGCAGCCTCCTTCGTCCTGCTTTCATTCAGAAGCCAAAATCCTCCTCGACTTCCTGCGAGGAGAGTGGCTGTGTGTGTGCGTGTGTGTGTGTGTGTGTGTGTGTGTGTGTGTGTGTGTGTGTGTGTGTGTGCGTGCGTGTGCGTGTGTGTGTGTGATGTGTGAGTGTGAGTGTGAGTGTGAGTGGTGTGTGTGTGTGTGTGTGTGTGTGTGTGTGTGTGTGTGTGTGTGTGGTGTGTGTGTGTGTGTGTGTGTGTGTGTGTGTGTGTGTGTGTGTGTGTGTGTGTGTGTGTGTGTGTGTGTGTGTGTGTGTGTGTGTGTGTGTGTGTATGATTCACGGCCTTGATATTCATATGTATATGGGTTTATATATATGTGAATATATGTATATATATGTATATATCTATATTTGTATATCTATCTATCTATCTATACACACACATACACACACACACACACACACATGTAAATATATATATGTATACATACACATACGTGTTATCTTTTCAATTATAATATGTTATGAAGATATGTCATATGATATCATATAAAATTTTCTACGTCTATGACTAACATATGATTCTCGGAAATATTTCTCCCAGTAAGTATTATATATATATATATATATATATATATATATATATATATATATATATATATATATATATATATATATAATATATATATATATATATATATATATATATATATATATATATATATATATATATAATACATCGATTATCCTGCTATAGTAAGAAAATACTATTGAATATATACACTTATATCATAGATAACAATACAGAATATAAGATCTAATACTAAAATGCTTCTAGAAGAAAAGAGAGGTTCAGTTTACCTTTCGTATGCTTGCGCTTTTGAATAATATATTTCGTTATAACATGCGCAGGCAGCAATAGTTATTGTTTCTCTTAAATCATTTATTCAGACAAGGGCTATATATTCAGATATTCAGGCCTCCAAAAGTGTTCCATGACGAATAAAATACGGGAAGGATCACATGTTTTGTTTACAGAATGTGTTCGAATGGTTAAAAGATTATTACGAAAATTTATATTAAGTTCTACATAATTATTTCACTTGTTATGTACATATGATTGGATATGCAGGCTTAAGCTTATATATAGCTTTTAAATACAGTCAATATTAATTAATAAGTAGTGGCATTTTAAAAAAAATATAAAAAAGCGGGACCTTCGAAACCGGCGTCGATAGACGAAGGAAAAAGTATGTTGGGAGGAGCTTAAGGCCCCCGCATTTTCAATTGATTTCGAATGTTAATAACTAGCAACTTGTGTTTATTCCTATTTCCTAATGTGACACCAGTAAAATAATGATTAATCAATTAATTCAACTCAAAAACAAAATCAGACTCGTCACCTCGAGTACTAGGAATGGGGGAGGAGTCGTACCTTTGGCAACAGCGACCGGCCAGGGGGAGTGTCGCGAATGAAATTGGCAACACCTTCTAGTGTCGTAAGACCGTCTTTTGTCGGCGGAAATAAGGCCTTTTATTTGTTTGATTTGAACTTTAAATGGTCCAGTAAACAGAGCAGTATTAAGACTTAATAATTTATCTTTTAACATCAGTAAGCCTTTGCTTGAACCCGTGGCATCGCCCTTAAAAAAATGTACAGATACCCTGTTAGTGCCTCAGCCTCTGGATTAAACTGCCTATTCCTCCGTTGATATAAACTTAAGTAGAGTTTTATTTTGAGCTGTGAAGGCAAAAGGGCGGATATTATTTAAAGAACAGTGCCTTGTTTTTATTTGTTATTTGAATTATCATACAAGACCGTTTTTATTTAGACTTTGTTTATATGTTTCCATTTTTATATTTTGTTTTCATGTCGCTCCTTTATGTTCAGTTTTGTTTAATTTCCACTTTGATTTGTTCATTTGTTCAATCTGCATTTCCTTTAACTTGGATTATTTGTGTTTTTTATGTTCAGTTTTAATTAACAAATGTAAAAGTGTTATTTTATTTATCGCAAATCCTCTGCCAGTCAGATTGGCATGCCAGTCATTTTTTATATATACTAATGATAATTATTAAGACCAAGAAATGGATATTAATTAAACACTACACTTGTACCAATGAAATTCTTTAGTGGAAATAGTAAAATATTGTTGTTTTTTGGTGTTTATTGTATTATTAACAGGGCTTATTTTAGTTATGATAGTTATTGCTGTAGATATTGTATTATTGATGATCTTGTCATTATTAAGATTTTAATTTATGTTATTATCGTTATTATCGTGTCCTGCTAGTTCTTCCTTTTCTTCATCGTCTCCTTATCATTCTTATCTTTCTTGGTGTTCTTATTATCATCATTATATATTAGTGTCATTATTGTTATCATTAATCCTATCATTCATTATCATCTCTCCTATGAACATCATTATTATAAATTTCATCATTACTCTCATCCAAATTTATATTCCCTTGACCTTTGACCTCTGCACCTGCTCTGACACCTGTCGATCCAGTGCAGGTAGGGGCGCGGTGCAGATAAACCCTTCCCTCTGAGCCACGATAATCCCCCAGGGACCCCCTCTCACCCCCCCCCTTCCCGTGATGCTAATACTTCCCCCCCCCCCGTGATGTCCCCCCCTATCCCATCCTAATCACCCCCCTTTCGTGATGCTAATATCCCCCCCCTATCCCATCCTATCACCCCCCCCCCCTTTCCGTGATTGCTAATATCCCCCCCCCTATCCCCCTAGTCACTCCCTTCCCGTGATGCTAATATCCCCCCCCTATCCTCCTATCACCCCCGCCCTTCCCGTGATGCTAATATCCCCCCCCCCTCCTATCCCCTTCCTCTCCCTCTCCCCTCTCCCCGGATGATACTATTCCCCTACCTCCTCTCTCACTCGAGCCTTCCCCCGAGGCTAATACTCCACCCTACCCCTCCTCACCCTCCTCCTTTGCAAAACCCCCTTCCCCCCTCTCTGTGTCCATTGAAGCCCCCCGCCCCCCACCGCTTCCCATGCATCACCTTGCCCCTATCTCCCCCCTTATCCACCACCCACCCTCCTCTACCAGCTTTTTACCCCCTCCCCCCCTTTCCCCTTACCCCCCCCTATTCTCCACCCTTAACCCTACCACTGGCAGTACACTTGCCCCCTCCCCTTCCCCGCCCCACCTCCATGAATACCCCCCCCTCCCTCCTCCCCTATCCGTCCCACTCCATATCATCACCCTCCCCCCCCCGTTCCCACTAACCCTCACCCCCCCATCACTCTCTACCCTCACTCCACCCTCAACCTCCCCCCCCCATCTCTCAGTCCTCCTCAATCCCCCCCCCCAAGACACACCCTCCTCCCTCGCTCCACCCCAACCTCAACGCCCCACCATCTTCACCCTCACCCCTCAGTGCCCCCATCCCCTCCCCCATCCCCTCAGTGTCCCCCCTCACCCTCCCCTCAGTGTCCCCCCCTCCCCTCCCTCAGTGTCCCCCTCACCCTCACCCTCAGTGTTCCCCCTCACCCCTCCCCTCAGTGTCCCCCTCACCCCTCAGTGTCCCCCCTCACCCTCACCCTCAGTGCCCTTCCCCCCATCCCCTCAGTGTCCCCCCTCACCCCTCAGTGCCCCCCACTTCCCTCCCCCATCCCTCAGTGCCCCCCTCCCCCTCCCCTCAGTGTCCCCCACTCCCCTCCCCCTCCCCTCAGTGCCCCCCCCCCCCTCCCCCCCCTCAAACTGGGAAAAAATTTTGAAAGTCTTTTTCGCCGATATACGTTTGATGGGCGTGTGCTGCGGGCGGGATCTCTCTGGCTTCCGTTGGCTCGCTTGGTTGTGCTTGCGAGATGTCGTGTGGGTGGTTGTAGGGGCGGGAGGGCGTGTGGGTGGGTGTAGGGGCGGGGGAGGGGGCGTTTGGGTGGGTGGTTTGGGGGAGGAGGGGGAGGACGTGTGGGTGGTTGTAGGGTCAGGGGGAGGGAAGGGGGGGAGGGTGTAGGGTGGGGGGAGGGGGAAGGGCGTGTGGGTGAGTGTAGGGGGGGAGGGGGCGTTTGGGTGGGTGGTTGGGGGGGTAGGGTGTGTGAGTTTGTGTGTGTGTATTTATGTATGGTGTACATGTGTGTTCGTCTGTTTATTTATTTGCATGTGTGCGTTATGTGTGAATGTATGTCTTGTGTTTGTGTCTGTGTATGTATGCATGTGTATTTCCTCGTATGTGCGTGTGTGGTCCATGTATGTGTTGATTTGCGTGTCACGTGTGTATACATGTGTATGAATATACTAGATAATTTTTATCTGTTTTTTTGCATTTCCATTTATCATTCTCGTCTTAGATAGCATCCGATTATTCTCATATCTTGAAGTAATGATAATGAAGATGA
>NW_020869863.1:326790-330281 GCF_003789085.1 Penaeus vannamei
AGGTATTTATGTGTTCGAAAGTTCGGCAGACGACTTCGTGTGTCTCCAAGTTTCGTCAGGTATTAAGTTGGTTCATAACGTTTGATGAAGTTAATTTTACACATTTCTGGAGCGTTTGTTCTATGATTTGATAACCTGCTGACCTGAGAAAATTAAAGATGAGGAGACATGAGCTAGAGAGAGAGAGAGAGAGAGAGAGAGAGAGAGAGAGAGAGAGAGAGAGAGAGAGAGAGAGAGAGAGAGAGAGAGAGAGAGAGGAGAGAGGGAGGGAGGGAGGGAGGGGGGGAGAAGAAAGAAAGAAAGAAGAAAGAGAGAGAAAGAGAGGAAAGAAAAAATCCCACTAAGAGAAAAGAAAGAAAGAAAGAAAGAAAGAAAGAGAGAAAGAGAGAGAAAGAGAGGAAAGGGAATGAGAAGAGAGATGGAGATCGAGCGAGGAGAGAGAGAGAGAGAGAGAGAGAGAAGAGAGAGAGAGAGAGAGAGAGAGAGAGAGAGAGGAGAGAGAGGAGAGAGAGAGAGAGAGAGAGACGGAGATCGAGTTGAGAGAGAGAGCAGAGAGCAGAGAGAGAGAGAGAGAGAGAGAGAGAGAGAGAGAGAGAGAGAGAGAGAGAAATGCGGAGATCAAGTGAGAGAGAGAGAGACAGAGAGAGGGAGAGAGAGAAAGAGAGAATGGAAGAAAGAGCGAGAGAGAAAAAGAAAGAAAGAAAGAAAGAAAGAGAAAAAATCCCAGTAAAAGAAAGAAAGAAAGAAAGAAAGAAGCAGACACAAACACCACAACCCCAAGAGATCCAGGAAGACCTCCACGAGACGAACCTGCAACCCGTCACGCAGAGAACGAACAACAGCCAACCACAGCGACCAACCTGCAACACGTCAACCTTGCACAGCAATTGAACACCTTCCTTCTTGCTTCAGAAAGACTTACTACTATTGTGGCTTCCTTATCAGACTCCTTGAAGAGCTTTTGATTCGAATCGTTGCATCATTAAGGGAATTCTCTCTCCCTTGGTCTATTGCTTGTTGAGTGTTGTGGATGGTATGAATGTTATTGTTATTATGGGCGTTGTTGTTATTGTTGTTTTTGTTATTGTTATTTTTGGTGTTGTTGTTAGTGTTCTTAATGTTATTATGAGTGTTGTTTGTTGTTAGTGTTATTGTTATTGTTATTGTTATTATTGGTGTTGTTGTTAGTGTTCTTAATGTTATTATGAGTGTTTGTTGTTGTTAGTGTTGTTATTGTTATTGTTATTGTTGGTGTTGTTGTTAGTGTTCTTAATGTTATTATGAGTGTTGTTGTTGTTAGTGTTGTTATTGTTATTGTTATTGTTATTATTGGTGTTGTTGTTAGTGTTCTTAATGTTATTATGAGCGTTGTTGTTATTGTTGTTATTGTTATTGTTATTATTGGTGTTGTTGTTAGTGTTCTTAATGTTATTATGAGCGTTGTTGTTGTTTAGCGTTGTTATTGTTATTGTTATTGTGATTATTTCTATTACCTTTGTTATTATCGTTATTGTTATTATTCTTATTATTGTTATTATTGTTATTATTACGATTGTCATTATTATTATCATTATTGATATTAACATCATTCTTCTTATCATTATCATTATCATAATTATTATTATCATTACTGTCATTATAATAATTATTACTGTCATAATAATTATTATAATTATTGTTATTATTATTATTGTTATTATTATCATTATTATCATTATTATCATTATTGTCATTATTATCATTATCATTTTATTATCATTTTCATCATTATTATCCTTATCATTATCGTTATTCTCATTCTTGTTACTATCATTATCATTATCATCATTATTATTATTGCTATTTTTATTAGCGTCAATATTACCATTATCACTGTTAGTAGTATTATCATCATTGTTATTATGATCATTATTATCAATGTTATTATTACTACCATTAAAGTTATTATCTGTAGTAACCTTATTATTTATTATCAATTATTTATTATTATTATCATTATTATTTTATTATCATTATTATTATTATTATTATTTTATTATTATTATTATTGTTATTATTATTATTATTATTATTATTATTATTATCATTATTATTATCATTATTATCATTATCATTATTCATTATTATCATTATTATCATTTTCATCATTATCAATCATCATTATCATCATCTTTAATATCATCATTATTGTTATCATTAGAATCATCATCATCATCATTAACATTGTTATTAACATTATTGTTATCATGATGATTCATTATATTATCATTGTCATTATCATTATTTATTATTCATTTTCATTATCATTATTATTGTCATTATCATCATCATAACTGTAAATGATGATAATGATGATAGTCATTATAATGATGGTAATATAATTATTCTAATCCTTATTCCAATTATTTTTCTTAATGATAATGATGATTTTACTACCACCACCATATCATATCGGCAATAATGATAATAGTAATAATAGTAATGATGATAATAATGGTAGTGAGAGTAATGATAATGATATTGATGATAACAGTAACAATAATGATAATAATGATAATGATAACAATGATATTATTAATGAGGAGAATAGTAATGATAATGATGATAGTAATAATGATAATGATAGTGATAATAATGATAATAGTAATGATGATAAATTAATGATAATAAATGATAATGATAATGATAAAAATATATGATAAAAGAAATGATGATGATAAGATAATATATTTATAACAAAATCAGTGACGATGATAACAATATCAATTATAACGACAGCAATGAGGATAATATAAGTAATAATGATGATAATGATGATAATAAGCATAATGATGATAATGAGAAGGATTGAAGTAATATTTATAATAGTAATAATGATGATAATATCAACAATAATAATAGCAATGGTAATAGCAATTATAGCAATATTACTACTACTATTGCTCTATCATTCTACTTCATATTCTTAAACATTAAAATCAAAAGAAAAAAATAAAAACACAAACAAAGAACAAAAAATCTGAAGACGCAAAAAGCAAAAGAGATAAGAGGGAGGGAGAGAGGGAAGAGGATTGGGGGGGAGAGGGGAGGGGGCGAAGGTGGGGAGGAGGGGGAGGAGGGGGAGAGGAGAGGGA
Organism: Penaeus vannamei; assembly: GCF_003789085.1. Classification (NCBI taxonomy): domain Eukaryota; kingdom Metazoa; phylum Arthropoda; class Malacostraca; order Decapoda; family Penaeidae; genus Penaeus; species Penaeus vannamei. Next base: position 329,925 of record NW_020869863.1, read on the forward strand.
ATAGAGGGCCTAGGGGGGGGAGGAGGCAGAGGAGGAGGAGGGGAAGAGGAGAAGGTATAGAGGGTCTGGGGGGTCTCATAAAGGGGGAGGAGGAGGAGGGGGGGGAGGAGGAGGAGGAGGGGAAGGTATAGAGGGTCTGGGGGTAGGGGTAGGGGGAGGGTCTCATGAAGGGGAGGAGGAGGGGAGTCTCATGAGGGGAGGAGGAGGAGGGGGGGGGAGGAGGAGGAGGAGAGGGAGAAGGTATAGAGAGTCTGGGGGTAAGGGGTAGGGGGGTGGGTCTCTTGAAGTCGTGACTGAATTTTCTCGCGAGAAAACCTTTCAGAAAAGTTTTTTGGGCTCTTTTGTGTTCCATTCATT
>NW_020869863.1:334863-337363 GCF_003789085.1 Penaeus vannamei
GAGGGGATAAGTAGATTAATGATAAATACGAATATCACCTGATGATAATAAAGTGATTATGATGATGATAATAATCATAATGGAAGATACATATGTGAATAACCTGATGATATGATAATTCAAAATAAAATAAACGATATTGATAAACACGTGTTTACTTGGGTGTAAAAGTAATGATAGTAAATGAGGATACATGATATTACGATAGATGATTATGATGATAAATATAATAATGTGATAATGATAATAACTTATAAATGTTTAATATATAATGAAAAATTGATATAATAAAATGACTTAATAGTATACGATAATAATAATAGTATAATAAAATCACTTATTAGTCATCCGTATTGATATTGTTTTATTATTATTCTACTGGACTAGTTAAGAGATGGATACGTTAAAAATACTACTGCACTCTTTACGCAAATGTTGTCGTAAATGAGATCATGATAAGAAAATACATGATTTGAATGAAATGAAGTTACGCAGATAATATTGAATCACTAATAACGAAGAAAAAGATCGATCGATGCATAATAACTAATAACAACGCAACAACAATAACTACAAGTATTATAGAGAAGATGAGCTATACTTATTGAATGAAACTATAATAATAAAATTAATGAATACTATAAGTGAATAAATGGAAGTAAGGATATACATGAATTATAGAGTTAATAATAGATGATGATCGAATTAGTACATTTGTGATAAAGCTAATGATAGGACAATGATAGATAATGATGATGATCTAAAAAATGGTATTAACAACAGCACACAAATAATAGTCATAATGATAACGATAATGTCAATAATAAAGATAATAATACGGATGAAAAAAAAAATATTAACAATAACAACACGAACAATAACATCAATCATAACAACAAGAACAATAATGATAAAGATAACAATGATCAAATAATTCTCCTTGTGATTCATTCGTCCGGTTCTCGCAAGTTACGATAATGATTTACGCCTGAAATCGTATTCCCCGTAAGTGCGAACTTAAAGTCAATTCCTTTCACCGTAAAAGGGATCGGTAGTTAAAACGTGGATATTAAGGAATGTTCGAGACGCGAGCACCGATTGCGTAACTTAAGACGAATCTGTGAGACACTTATTCTAACTCTTTTTTTATTGTTATTGTTATTGTGCTTTTGTTGATTAACTGTCGTTATTATCATTATTTTCATTATTATCAATGCTATTTGTATATATTGTAATTATCTTTATTACCATTACTGTTGTTGTATCATTATCATTATCTTCATAAATTACTACTATCATTATCATTAACATCATTATTATTACTATTATTACTATTACCATCATTATCATTATTATCATTATTATCATAATTATTATTAATATCATTATTCGATGCGCAGACACATCACAGAAGTAGTTAGAACATCAGATTATACGTTTATTTTTTGCAAGACTTCGAGGTTAAGAAGGAAAGGAGGAGGGGAAAGGGAGAAGAAAGAGGAGAAGAAAGAGGGTAGAGAGAGAGGGGGGAAGGGAAACAGAGGAAAGAAAAGAAGAGGACTTAAAGAAGAAAGGGAGGGTTGTTGGGGATGTGACGGGAGAGGGAGAATCGGCTCGGAGGTTAATGGAGGATGGGAGGGAGAGGGAAGGGGATAAGGGAGCGAAGGAGGTGGGGGAGGTGAAGGAGAAAGAGGAAGAGAAAGGTGGAGGAGGCAGATGTAGGAGGAGAGGAGTGAATTTCAGGAAAATTTTGGAGTGAGTGAATAGCGGAAAAAGGGGAGGCAGAGAAGAGGGAAAAGTAAAAAAAGAATTACGATAATTTGGGCAAGACATGAATATAATGACATTGCTATTATTAACAGTTATAATGATAATGGCATTGTAATAGTAATGATGATGATGAAAAAAACATTATATAGTTGATGGTGTTGAGTAATATTATGATAGGAATATTAATAGTAATATGTCTGGTATTATTTGTATTGTGAATAATAATGACAGAACTAATAATTGAAAATACAATGATAATGCAACATAAGGACTGATACAAAAGACAATGATATGTGGATAATGATAAAAACTTCACCAATAATATGACTGATAATGATGATAATAACCACAAAATGAATAAGATGAAAAAGGTGTGAATGATGAGGAAGAACATGATGCATTAAAAGATATGAAATAAAGAATTAGAAACATTGCGTGGGGATATATTGAGAAAATGATAAAGAATCAGAATTAGAAGCAATCAGAGAATTGGATCCAGGATATGAAGAGAAAACACTGAAAAAGGACACTGATGGAGCAAATAACGAAGAAGAAGGGAACAAAGAAGACAAAAAGAAGGGAAAGAGAGAGGACAAAAAGGGAAAGAAAGGGGACAATAAATAGATAAATAAATAACAAAAGACAAAAATAAGAAAAAGAATATACGAAAACAAAATCAAAGATGAAGCAAAACAAAAGGAAGCCACAATAAGAAAAAGGAGAGAAAGAA
>NW_020869863.1:362363-374863 GCF_003789085.1 Penaeus vannamei
AAATGTGTGAACAAAAATATAAATCTAGCGCCATATGTGTGGCCTAGGAACATATATACATTATATTTGAAATGGGAATATTTTCCCCACGCTTAGCTAATCTAGCCATTTAAAGGATTAATGTAATTGGCATTATAGATATTTTTTCTTGGCTATTCTGTATGTTAAGATAGTCAGTTATAGACGAAACTCCTTCTTGCTTAAACCGCTACATAAGCAATGTATTATTCTTTTTAGCAAGATTAACATATATTGCCAAGTGTAAATTCGCTAGTGCAAAAATTGTCAACGTATAAAAAAATATACCACACTGATAAAATCACAATCTCAAACGCATATCTGCTATCTAAAGAATATATTGCAATTCCCACGAATACTTAGCGGATCCTGATCACCGTCTAGCGACTTCAGCGCTAGAGAGGAACGGCAACAGCGCTATTTGTTTACATCCCAGCTCCAAAAGATAAGTTGGAAGCTGTCTTATTTTCCTTTAAATTTACAAGTTGGGACCAAGAAATACAACGATGGGTGACGGTGAGTGTATTTAGAAATGTTCTCGGCTTTTTCTGAAGGGGAATAGGGTATTTTTAGATTATTGACCATAAATTTGTTGATGTCTAAAAGGCCGACCTCAAATGGTTGTTATTATGTTTCTAAATAATGAATATAAGCGTGTTGTGGTGATGTTTGAAAAATGACAGAATAGTAGGAGATATAGTAGTGTAAGGTTGATATTTAAGTCTGAGGAGGCTAAAGCCACTTGATCAATATGTGGTAAGGGTTAAGTTGCATACATAAATGCTCATCCAATTTTCTTGCAGATATTTGAATTCTAACAAGACTAACAACAAAATAAAGTCTATCCATAATTAAAAACAAACATGAATAACAATTAAATTAGTCACTTCAGAACATCATTATTAATAGTGTAAAACTGATGCTGTTGCTCGCACCATAAATGTCCATTGCTCGCAGGTCACAGCCCCGTCATTGTTGTTACTCACTACGACACGTCCATAAAAATGGACATATCTTCCAACTGGGGTTTCATACAGCTATCTTTGATTAAGCAAATGATATATGGAAACAACAGAGCGAATGAATCTATTAAACTCATCTGTTATGCATACCATCGCATATGAAGAATAGCAAATGAAAAATAATAAAGCTCTCAGACACGTGTGAGAAAGCCGCAGTATTCCCCAGAGTTTAGACATGATTTCTTAGTGTGACTGATGTACACTAAACTACTCTGATAATCATTGGTAGGTAAATTTTTAGTTTCATAGCCATCCAACATCATAATTATGATATAGTTACAGTTCTGGTACAAGGTAAACTTTACCTTTATTGGAAAGAATAAATAAAACTAAGATACTTTTCATCTGTTATTTTCTTTGTAAGTTGATAATAAGAAAGTTGTGCATCTGATACTTTGGTATGCATTTACAAGAAAAGGTAATGATACTATCATCAGCAAGGGGAAAAATCTACACTTTGATACTTCAAATAGTCTGGGTAGGCAAGAAATAATTTCAGAAATTAAGAAAATAGGTTGGGACTAATCCTGCATGGACCAGAGAAGTTTGCCTCATGCACAGAGAAGTCAAAAATTTTCCTGAACTGTTTGGGTTGCACAGCTGTACAGATTGGAAAGTTTGCCACATGTACGGAGAAGTTGTCAAAAGTTTTCCTGAACTGTTTGCCTTCACCAGGATTTCATCTGTTTTTGCACAGCTGTAATAAACTGATACTTTTGTTAAAAGAGGGATGAAAAAGGGCCTGAAAACCCAGTAGAGAAAAGAGAAAAGAACTGCCGTATCTATCATCATTTTCACCAAATAATGATACAAAATAACAGTCAGTTTACTTACCATCTGTTTTGGTTTATCTTTTGACTTTTCTTGCTGCTTTCCATGCTGTTTCAAACTCCGAACATTATATCAAAATTCAGGACTCTTGTCAAGTATCTTAATGCGAAATCATGGAAGAATTTAGTGATCAGTAGCCAAAAGATGGGTAACAATGATGATTTGTATGGGAGACCTGCAACAACATGCACACAAACAAGTTTCTTGACTAGCCTCAGATACTTTGTCATGCATTAGTTGTTGGTGTTATTGCTGGTATAGTTACAGTGTTGTTGCATGTCAGAGAGTCGCAAGAAACAAGAAAACAAGTGAATTAGTGTCCGCATAGCAATAAAAGAAATTGGATTGGATTTCTCAGTTTAAGGAAAAATGTGTGGATGTGGATAGACCTTGCAAATTTTGGTGGAAAATTTAACAGAACTGAAGAGTGTTTAGGCTGTTTTGTATCCAGGTTGTAAGTCCACCACTAGTGGCACAGTTTCAGACAATCTCCAGATGATCTGCTCCTAGTGGGGTATGGCATATACAAATAAACCATATATATTTAAGCAAAATAAAGTTTGCATTGCCATGCTGATATTTTACTAGTTCCAGATTACAAGCTAAACATCTTGAGTAAATTATAAAATGGCCAGTTGTTCAGAAGATGACCTCAAGCAGTACTTTGCAGTTTGGGGAATGTGGGCATGTGAAATACTTTCCTCGTAAAACAAAGTATTTCATGAAGTAATTTGTATGCCTCAGTTTATATCTGATCAGTATGTTACTGAAAATCTCATCCTTTTTACTTATATATCGTAATATTTCAGAGGAAATTATTAGGCGTCGGTTGATGATTGACGGAGATGGGACTGGAGATGCTCGTGTGATGATGATGTTTATGAAGTCTTTCATCAAGTGGTGCTCTACTGATGACTCTCCACAGGAATGGTAAGGTTATCTTTTTGCTCTTCATGAGAATCCTGAGCTCTTCTTTCTGTGTTTTTGTTGTATTAACCAAAGGGATCTAGGTTTCTCTGCATTCATGTGGCCTAAAATTTGAGCTTTAGGCTTACTTGAGTTGTGACCCTCCTGGGTGTGTGGCTTGTGATTATTAGCAAAGCTTGTGGAAAGAGAGGTGAAAAATTTATGCCAATATTAGTATTACTGAATTGTTGACAAAAATATGGCAAGAAAAGGGTTATCTACTGATAGTCTTTAGCATACAGACATTTGATAAAGGCAATAGATATAGAAAAGCAGGAATATATTGCTTAAGTTTTATCTGTTCTGATTATCTTCCATTCTATTTTACAGCCAGAACCAGTTTGACCGTCTCCTCACACAGCTAGCATCCATAGAACATTCTTCACTTAAATGGAAGGCAATTGTTGACATGAATCAGGAGGAGATAAAACATTATGAACTGCTAAGGTGAGTAATATAAATTGTGTCCTGTCAAAAGGTATGTAACATACTAGAAATGTATCCTTGTTATATATTTAGAAATGATGTTGCTTGGGTAGATGTGTGATATAGTTGAGTAAAAGGGCTCTAAAGACTTCAGACAATTGAGGACTCCATGAAAGGGCTCAGTGAGAGCAGTGCTGCCATGATAACCATTTATTGTATAGTGAAGATTTTTGTGCTGAATTTGAGAGTTGAGGCAAAAGTAGTAGAAAATATTGGAAAAATAAATGCAGATGGGCTGCCTAGACCACTGAGTTGGCCAGTATAGAATGTGAAGTTCTATTCTAATTTGATTATTTAATTTTGTATTAAACTGTGGTGAAAAAAGTGTCCCTTTATGATGACTTTAAGGGACCTGTATCACTGTATGGGGATATATAGGGCAAGATTTGTTCGTACCTCTACATGTCTTAAAGAACATACTGCAAGTAGCATAGAACATCATGTTGATACTTGGTCAAATGTTTAGCCTAAACCCATCAAATACTTTCTTCAACACCTTTCTACAGTAGATTTATGAGTGTAATGCTTTTTCAGAGATGAAACCAGCAGAAGTGTTGAAGATGCTTATGTAGCTATTGGTATTGCCAAACAAGAATTAGAGGAAGCCAGGCAGGTGCGACGGAACAGGCTAGAGTATGATGCCCTGGCAAGACTGATCAAGGAACACCCACCACGTTCAGATACGGCTAATAAATTGGCACACCTTACACAGCACCTACATTCTCTCAAGGTAAGATTTTAATGGATGAAAATATTGTTAGTGGGACCGTAATAATAACCTATTGACACTGGGAAACTGCTCTGTCCATTGTGATTTTGTCTTCACAAGTACTTAGTCATCAAGGATTCAGTTAGTAGGCCTACCTGAATTCACCTGCTATTCCCATTTGGAATTTTTATTTTTTTCTAGTGCTCTTGATATCTCTGTTGTTGTCATTATTATTGTTAATATTATTGGAATTATAATGTTCTTATCAGTATTGACAGCAGTAAGAAATAAGAAATAAATATCTTTCCGAAAATCAAGGCAATGGGTAAATAAGTAAGACCAGATACGACTAGTAATTGGCTCATTGGTGACTAAGTTCATGTGGTGTGTGAGCAACTAAAATCACAGAGGATATTGCATGCATGCGGTATCCAGATGCAATAGGTTAAATGTAAAGCTTGTTCTTTTTCTAATATTCTTTATTGCTAATTTTCCATACTTTCAAGACTTTCTTAAAGGGCTTGTTAAAACATGGTAAAGATCAGCAGCTTTAGCATTCATTTGCAGTCAGTGATTTGTACTAAGGGGCTTTCTGTGGGGGATATACGAGATGTTTATTTTTTTATTTACATCTCTAGGAATACAGACAGCTTTTGGGTGATGCTGTGGCATAAACATGTGGTTAAGTAATGAGGCTAAAAAGAGGCCAAACAAGTACACAACTGTTTAGCGTGCCCAACGTTGAACAAGCTTGATGCACATGATGTAGAGATATTATTCTAACTTTTGGTATGATATGATAGGACATCATCTGGTGTCATGGGGTTAATTAGCACATAATTGTTTTCAGATAATTTTTTTTGCCATTATTCCACTCAAGGAGGGTGGCCAGATTTCTTAATTAAACAGTTTCCAGGATAAAGACCCATGAAGCAATACATTTTTTTTTTTTTTTTTTTTTTTTTTTTTAACTATATGCAGTAGCCTTGTTATTTTATTTTATTTCTTTATTAATTTTTTGTTGTGATTACTGATGCCATGGGTATATTTATGTTTTGCTTGCGCAATGAAAGATTGAAAATAAAATATTTGGCATTCAGTTTGAGTAGTTTCTTTAGTTTGTACATTATTAATGGTAAAACCTGTTAATTTGGAAAGTTGTTTTTATCAGGAAATGCTGCGACAGGTTAAGAATTGGCTCCTTGGAACACCATAGGACTCGCCCATGATAAGTGATTTATGAGGGAGGGGAGGGGTGGTTACTTGAATGGAATTAATAACAGAATAGGTGATCCTCGGTTTACGATGGTCTCGGCTTAGGATGTCTCGTGGATACGACACCAGAAATCATGTACAGTATGTACAGTTTTTCTTTCATGTGTTCCTTTAGCCCTAGTTGTGTTTTCATGTCTATCATAGAAGTGTCTTGTTATGTTTTAGATTATGAATTAACACATATACAAATTGCATTTGGACATGTGAGTGACTTCGGTGCTTATGTATGTACGTACATTTAAGTATTGATATTAGATCAATAACTATATTGGAAACCCTGTATTATACATTTCAAAATGAAATTCCTGTTGTTAATGTTAGGGATAGAGATGGGCACAATTATTTTATTGGGGTGAAAATAGGGCATTGAGAATCACTAGTGTCAGAGATGAGAAGTGATGTAAGAGGCTAGAACATAAAATTACATTGAATCTGTTAAGAATATATATATTTTACATACTTTGAAACAATGAAAAATGCAAGGTAGTCACTCACTAATTTTAAACTCTTGCTGCTATGAAATTGATAAGTAATTTCAATGTTTTAAGTGGATATCTGAATGTGAAAATGAAAAGATTTCTTGTGTTTCTGCATTGACCTTGTTAATTGTCAGACTTTAGATATAGGTAACTTGTTCAATTGGTTAGTGTGAAGAAGAGAATGTTCAAAAATCCTATTATAGCCAAGTGCAGCTTAGAATGGTATGTAGAGAATTTATTGTCTGCATAATGTTTGCATAGATGCAGGTGTTTGTAGGTAGAGATATAGAGTTCAGGAAATTGTGCTGTGTCTTTGAGGTGTCTGTGCATAGGTGGTGGTATTTATGTACATGTATCATGTAGTGGAATAGGCATATTGAATAATGTGTTTAACTGTTTTCCCCTGTGCTAGGCTGTTGCTGTAAGGGAAAGACTTTTATTTTTGAAAGAGGTTTATTAGTGTTATTTGTATGGATTTGGTAGATATCTGCATTATTAGGTGAAGTTTATATTATAATCTTTTGATATGTAAAAAGCTATTTTTGAGGTATTTTAAGAAACATAATTTTTGTGATGGAATACATCAGTTATTCATTAAATTAGATGACCATTTTTCCTGAGAGAAATGTGAACCAACTTAATTACACTTAGACCTACCCAGCAAGGGTCACCCTAGATTCATCTCTATATTTGAGTGCAAATAGTAGTTTTATTTCTTTGTCCATTGCTTAAGCGTTTAAAAAAGCATAGTAAAAAAAATGCTCAGAATTGTTTCTTTTTTATGTGCTTTGCTGTTCTGTGAAAAGAAAAATGCAATATAAGATACTTTAAAATCAGCTATGATAATAGCACTAAGAGATAGTGGATTTGAGAAGATTGGAAAATATTAACTGAAGTAACTGAAAGTAAAAATACTTTAGTTTCAAAAAAGTGATTTCCTGTAATAAGGTTGACAATTAGAAGAAAAGGTAATTTATATAAGAATAATAAAGTATTATATTTAATGTTAGTATATTTTCTTATCTAAATTTCTAATATGGACACCAGTAACACAGAACCATTTCAGTTCCCTCGCTACAAATCCTTTTCTTCCTTTTTTCCAGTCTAAGAGAGACCAGCTGGAGGAGAAGCTGAGCCTGAGACGGAAGCAGCTGCATGTCCTGGTGACTGCACTCCATCAGCTTCAGCAGACGCTCCTGCATGACAACTCGCCATCGCAAGACGAGGAACCAACCCTTGTTGATGAGATCATAGACTTGACGAAAGCACCAGCAACTATAGATCTGACTGGTTCTGGGGCGGCAATGGATACGACATAGGGCCAAGGGATTTATTTTTTATTTTTTTATTTTTTAAGAAAGGAATAAGGTGTTCATTTTCCATATTGCTTTTTCTGTCATCAGCCATTGTTATCATTATGGATACTTTTAGCATATGAGTGAATAATGGAATGAAATATGAAAAAACTTATATAGTAAATAAAGCTAAATGTTTAAAATGTGATTTTTATCAAATAAACATTATCCTATTTTACGCATGGACGCGTGCGCACATGCACACGCGCACACACAACACACACACAACACACACATCTCCGGTCTGACCTGGAAATAGAATCGAGGACGATTCCGAAACAGTTGTCTCTCTTACTTCAATAAATCTAGTTTGTGCATTGTGGGTTTTTCTGCCATAGTATCAACAGTTAGAGTTTTTCCATTCATATATATATATATATATATATATATATATATATATATATATATATATATATATATATATATGTATATCTATACACATATACATATGTATATATATGCATAAATATATGGTTTTACACACCCTGCAACAGAGTGTGTAAATACTTTTAGTGAGACGGGATGTGTTTTCAGCACCAGGATCAGCGAATATCTTGCTAACGTCCGTTACCACAGGATTTCCAGGGCCTTAGTGGTGCATATGTCTGAGGCATATGCCGGACTGGAATGGAGAGAAATAATCCATGGAGGACTAAAGAAACACACACGCACACGCACACACGCACACGCACCACACACACACACACAAATGTACATATATATCTATATCTAGTAGTATTCAATCTTCAGCGCCGTGCGGAACCTCAAGATGGCTACTTCGAAAGATCTTTCGGTAAAAAAATCTATCCAAAAAATTGCTGATGGGGTTCATAATGGAAATACCGAGAAAAAAGTAGTTGTATACCTTCATTTAAGAGATTTAAAAGATTTACGGTTTTTTTGGTTTATTTTTTCAGCGTGTCATACAACGTGCACGTAATAATCTCAACATGAGTGTATAGTGTACGGTGTACCCTACCACATACATTATATAGCCCTGTTAACTTTCTTCTATGGGCTGTAATTTACTCCCAGCAAGATTAATTTGATGTGATTCAGTATAATATGGACCTCCGGGCTGTTTTGTCAAGGGAGACTCCATCAAACACGGTTCTGTAAAGAGTATTGTTTGTGCCATCTGGTGGAGGAAGGGTCCATTATGGCTGGAGACGAAAATGAAAATAATGAGATCACTGGAACACGAAGCTCTTGCAGGTAATGAAGGAATGACACTGGCCACACAACACACAACACACATACACACGCACACACACATACACACGCACACACGCACGTACACACACAAACACACACATACACACGCATACAGACGCACACACACTCATGCACGCACGCACGCACATACACACACACACGCACACACACACACACACACACAACACACACACACACACACACACACACACACACACACACACACACACACACACACACACACATACACACACACACACACACGACGTACACAATGCATGTAAGTCTGTTCGTTTCCAAATGATAATCATACGAATTACACAATTTTTCGAGTTTCTTTGATTCGATATTCTTTTAACTACTTAATAGAAACGGAAATAGCGATTCAAACAGCGACATTTAAAAGCATTTGGTTCAAAATATGTCATTCCCACACGACCTCCAGAGACCGTTACATCGCGCGGAATCGAACAAAAAATAATCATAATAATTATCCCGTAAATTTCGTGTCGCCGAAGGTATCCGAACACCAAAAAATTTCGCGCTCTGATAATCGCCGCGTCTTTTTTGGCGGTGAAGATGCTTGTGATAATGATTGACACGTCGGGACCGCGAATTAGCTCTCACGAATGGGAAAGGCGATTCCTTACGGCTTTAATTGGGACGCCCAAAATAGGCCTAATGGCTGCGTTCGGAGCCGCCTCGCTTGGGGAGATTCGCCGCTTGGGGAGGATTGGGTTTGGCTTTGGTGACAATATATGGGTATATATATTATATAATATATATATATATATATATATATATATATATATATATAGAAGAGAGAGAGAGAGAGAGAGAGAGAGAGAGAGATAGAGAGAGAGAGATAGAGAGAGAGAGAATGATCGCGGGCATTTACTTGATCAATTTATATCTACAAATCAAGATAAACAACTTTTTCTTTGATATTTTGCTCCTGTAAGGTTACATTATAGACACAAAATGAGTTTATTTACATTCATCCCGGCAAAGTCAATACCACATCATATGACTCGAACACGTTGGAAATCCTAACCATGTTCGAACGACCGGCAAGATTGACTTCAAATTTTAATGATAGGCTTTATCTGTAGTGTCCTTATCTGCATTTCTGAGCAATTCTTTGAAATTTTGTTCAAGTTCAAGTCAACGCTCCACCCACACAACTTGTCTATTCAGGTAAAATGCCAACTACTTATATTTTATTTTGTAACTTCATTTTGGGCATTTAAGGAGTATTTAAAAGGTATTTTATGATGAAACACATGTGAAAATGGTATCAGATTCTACAGAAAGGTATGACGTTTATTTCTAGCCTCAAGATTCAATAAAACTTAATACAATTGACATCGAAGGTAGCATTGATAAATTTGGAATAAATAATCGTTCAGACTTCTTTACGTGACTTACATTTATCTTAAAACTCACAAGAGTCTGTTTATGGTTACTTTTAGATGAGAAACAAACATATACGAATAACAAATATGCTGTATGTGTTTCTGAGATGTATCAAAAAGTCAAATAGATAAAAACTGTCGAAGTAGTCACATTAAGAGCAAAATATTTGTATAGGGTCACATTAAGAGCAAAATATTTGTCTACATTTTCATAGGCAGCAAGTGAACCTTCGAATAAAGCTTCACAAATAATACTGTTACTGTTTCTTTTTTTATTCCATATAGATGAAGTTCATGACACGTGATAATAATGATAAGCATAATGACAATAATGATAGTAATGGTAATCTGGTTCCTTCAGATTTCCGGTATTGATATCATAGCTCATTTTCAAATTTACCGCCGTTTATGTTTTCATGGCGCTGTACTCCAGAATCAACTGCTGGATCTTACTTGCACGTGTCAATAGATATTTCTGCTTATTCCTTGACATTTTATCAGCTGCATGGATTCAAAAAGAAAACAGATGGTGTAAACGTAAACCTTTTGCGTTATCGATTACAGAGGAAGTGGAAAAAAAAACAACTGACAGTTTTTTTTTCCCACTTTTCATTTGGTGACTGGGTTTCTTTCTTTAAAGGACTGTGCAATAGTCATTTTCTTTAAAATATACACAGCATGTATGACCATAATAAATCCAGCATCTTTAAAAATCCGGCACTCATCAAATCCGGAGATTGCCGGATTTTTGAACATCAACCCGTACTACTACTAATTATTATCATTATTATACCTTATTTCATCATCGTATGTACACTAATCGGAATAATGAGCATTAGTATATTTTTTTTCTAGAGTCAGTCTGCATCTTCAGACCCATCAGGTATCAAGAGATTCCTATCAATATCTACTAATAAAATGTAGCAGAAATATTCACTGTCATTCTTAATATCATCATACATTATTGATATCATTATCGTATTATCATCTTCCATTATATTGTTAAAAATAACTTTATAAAGAACATCCTTAACAATAATATAACTTGGTAGGAATGTGGAAATCAATGAAGTAACTGATGAAAATGACGTAAAATGGATATTATGATGTAATCCATAATTCTAACATGTGATGTGGCATCGTGTGCAAGCCATTCAAATCTCAGTTACCATATAATTATATCATTTCTCGTATATGTAAAGAGACCTTCATGCTACGGAACGCTCCGTGTGTGGTGCAGCTGGTTGTGTTCCAGCGGTACGATACTTCGACTTGATGGATATATATATATATAATATATATATATATATATATATATATATATATATATATATATATATAATACATTTATATATTATGCACTACACTGCACACACACACACACTCATCATATATATGTATATATATGTATTTGTAAACAGTATATATATATAAATATATATATATATATATATATATATATATATATATATATATATTATATATATACACACACACATACACACACACACACACACACACACACACACACACACATATATATATATATATATATATATATATATATATATGTGTGTGTGTGTGTGTGTGTGTGTGTGTGTGTGTATGTGTGTGTGTGTGTATGTGTGTGTGTATATGTGTGTGTGTGTGTGTGTGTGTGTGCGTTCATATATATATATATATATATATATATATATATATATATATATATGCACACACACACATACGTATGTTCATATATATACATGTGTATATAGTTACATACACATATCTGTGTATCTATGTATATACCATCTGTCATCAATCTGCCCATGTACCCGTCTCCGTCTCAATCTCCCGCTCGGCTCGTCTGCCCGCCACTGTCAATCTCCGAACGCAGTCACAAACCACAACAGGGTTACACCGCAGATCGAGTAACGCTGCTGCTCTTAAGTTGCTTCACAATCACTCGACCATGACGAATGTGATAACCGCGACGCCGAGAATGAAGATGCGACGATGTTTTGGATAATTAGCGATGAAAATGACCTTACGAGCGAGAGAGGCGTTCGCAGAAGAGAGGATTCGTTGCAGTTATGTACTGTTAGGACGGTTAGACCTACATTTAGCGGCGCGTAAATGTTGCGAGTCGTTAGAGCGGAGAAACATCCAGGTTTTATATGAAATTACTGGATGTCGTGGGCAATGAGAGGTGATTCGAAACAGTTTTAATTATTTCAGTGACTTTTTCTTCGTTGCTTTTAATCTAGTGACACAGTGCATTCATTTTCTTGGAAATCTTGTGTCAGAACAGTTATTTCATTGGCAATGTTCTATTTTTTCCCCAGTAAACCGCTGTATTAATTTATTATTTTTTCATTATACATATTTACAGTTATCTAATTCGAAGGCAATGCTCGCCTCCTGATAATTTTATTTCTGATGCTATGTCCCACCAACGAAATCTAGATAAAAACCGAAGCTCATCCAATAATAACCTATGTATTTGCCAACTCTTATTTACCCTCGTATCCCAATGGCGGTTTTTCGCTATACAAACAGGTTAGCGGCCGCTATGGTCACCGTCCGGCTTGCTAAACCCCTCATTACACGCCGATAATCATACTGACATCCCGGCAAAATGTCAGTAACGCCTTAATTGGTCTCTGGGCGTCACTAAAGTCATCGTTACGGCGCAATGAGCTTTTATGACATCTCGTTACTGTCGCCCCGGCATTGACCGCCAATAA